>CM053266.1:18297408-18379908 GCA_028583415.1 Protea cynaroides
TAAAACAAAAATAACAAAAAGGTTCAAAATTTTGACTCTACTTTTCTGATTTTGGTTTTGGAGGGAAATTTTCCCACTTGTATTTTTTGGTTGGCATAGCTTGTAGGACTTGTTTTAGTCCCATATTGCTTGGAGAAGAAAGATTGAGGAGGTATATATATATTGAGTGACCTATAACATCTTGAGCCCTTAAATGAAAGGATGTCTCTAGAGAGAAGGGTCCGGGGGGTCCAGGGTTCTTTTCACACATGCGCGCGCGAGCCGAGCCAAGCCGGGCCGGGCAGGGCGGGGCGTGGGTGCGGGTGCGGGTTTATCCGTTGGATTTTTTTTTTTTTTGAAAGGATATGTCTCTACGTATTTGAATACATAGAGACATGACGTATTTGAATAGATACGTTTGAATAGATATGAATTCAAATTAGTTTAATCTCAACCATTGATCTTTATGATCGTTGGAGAGATTAAATCTGAACCTCATATTCTACAGACGCACCCTTTCATCATAACCCGTTGGATGGATACAACTTTCCATCGTACCCTTTGATTTGGGACTTCTTTCCTATTAATATGGAAAGAGTCCATTTGCATAAGGTTACAACAACAACAGTGTATCCGTACACAATTCTATCTCTCTCTCTCTCTCTCTCTCTCTCTCTCTCTCTCTCTCTCTCTCTCTCTCTCTCCCCTCCAGCCTTATTCTGGTTTTCATACTTATCAAAAACAATCGGTTTCTCTTCAAGTGTTAATTGTAGCCGTCGGAATTCTGACGAAAACCACTTGTTGGAGTGCAACCTAAGTGGAAGAAGCTTCGACTTCGGGGCTGTTTTATCTTGGGGATTAATCTCACGGGAACTTTTTGCACATAAGGGGTGAATTAATCTTAAGGATAGTGATCGGTGGCACGACTCAGCCCTATCCAAATTGTTGATGTTACTTCATAATTTATGTAAGTGTTCTGACTTAAATAAATATTAATATATATTTTCTTTTCCTTGTAATTTTGAACCCATACCGGCTGAGGACGATGATCCTAATGTGAAAGCCAATCGGGTGGCATGGATAGAGGCTGATTATCAATGCAAAAATAAGATTCTGAACTCATTGTCTAATGATCTTTACAATGTATGTGCATCGTATGAATATGCTTCTATTATCTGGAATGCATTAGAGAAAAAATATTCATTGGATGATGCAGGGAGTAAGAAATATGTTACTGCAAATTTTTTAAACTTTAAAATGAAAGATGACATGAACATCTCCATGCAAATCGACCTGTTCTAAGTCTTGGTTGGAAATTTGGTTAAGGAAGGGATTAATTTACCTGAAACATTTGTGGTTGGGGCTCTCATTGAGAAACTACCCCCTTCATGGAATGGACTTCAAATCTCATATGAAGCATAAAACCAAGGACTGGACACTTGATCAAATCATTGTTCGAGTCAAGATTGAAGAGAAGAACCGGGAAAAAGACAAGGTAGAAAAAGCCAAGGAATTCAAATCCAAGGCAAACCTTGTAGAGTTCGGGAAAGGAGAACAGTCCAAGAAATGAGGAAGAGAGCAACCCAATAAGTCTCATCACATGAAGAAGGACAATAAGTTCAAGAAGCCGAAAGGCACATGTTTCTTTTGCGGGAAGGCTGGACATTTCAAGAAAGAATGCCGACTTTACAAAAAGAACAAGAGTGGTGACAACAAGGGTAATGACAAGGCTAGAGTGAATCTTACTGAAGAAAATCAATTTGCGGCGGTAGTGACTGAAGTACATCTTGTGGAGAAGCCCAAAGAATGGGTTGTTGATACTGGTGCAACCAGACACATATGCGCTGACCGAAATTTATTTATGAAATATTCAACGGTTAGTGATGGTGATCTTGTGTATATGGGAAATTCCCAAACATCTCAAGTCATGGGCAAAGGACAAATACTTCTAAAATTAACTTCTGGAAAGACTCTCATGCTTAATGATGTTCTACATGTTCCAGATATTCGTCGAAATCTGGTGTCAGGCTCTCTTCTCAACAAGGCAGGAATGAAATTAATTTTTGAAGCCGATAAGGCAATTTTGTTAAAAGGGATGTTTTTGTGGGTAAAGGATATGTGACCAATGGTCTTTTTGTACTAAGTATTAATAATGTAATGAATGAAAATGTTTCTTTCTCTTATTTGATTGAGTCGTTTGATTTATGGCATGGTAGATTAGGACACCGAAGTGCACCATACATTAAAAGACTTGCAAAATTAGGATTTATTAAAGGAAATCCAGAACCTCTACATCATAAGTGTCCTATTTGTGTAGAGACGAAAATGACCAAAAAACCTCATAAAACAGTTGAAAGGAAAAGTGAACTTTTAGAACTTATCCATAGTGACCTTGCTGATTTTAGGTCTCATGAGTCAAGAGGTGGCAAAAAATACTACATAACATTCATAAATGATTATTCTAGATACACCAAGGTTTATCTTTTAAGGACAAAAGATGAAGCAGAAAATGCATTTAAAGCATACAAAAATGAAGTGGAAAATCAATTAGGAAAAACAATCAAGAGATTAAGAACAGATAGGGGAATTGAATATGGAACTCAAAGTTTAAGTAAATTTTGTGAAGAAAATGGCATTATACATGAAACAACAGCACCTTATCAACCTGAATCTAATGGAATTGCTGAAAGAAAAAATAGAACTTTAAAGGAAATGATGAATTATTTTTTAATAAGTTCTGGTTTACCTTTAAACATGTGGGGGGGAAGCAATTCTTTCTGCTTGTTATATTTTAAATAGGATACCTCCTAAAAATTCTGATTTAATACCTTTCGAATTATGGCATGGAAGAAAACCCTATTTTAATCATTTAAAAGTTTGGGGTTGTTTAGCAAAGGTTTATATTCCAGAACCTAAGAAAAGAAAACTAGGCTCAAAAACTTGTGATTGCATTTTCATTGGATATGCACAACATAGTGTTGCATATATATTTTTTGTTTTAAAAATTATTGAAAATCTGTTTGATGCAAATACCATAATTGAATCAAGAGATGCAGAATTTTTTGAAAATACATTTCCTATGGTTAAAGATCAATTTAATAATCAATGTTCTTCTAATAATATTATTTCTAAAGACCAAAATTTGAGTGCTCTCAATAATGAAAATAATAATAATAAATTGGATTTCAAGAATGATGATCAACTAAGAAAAAGTAAAAGACAAAGGAAACCTACCAATTTTGGGGATGACATGCTTGTTTATTTTGTTGAGAGAGATCCATTAACATATCGGGAGGTCGTAACATCTCCCGATCTCGTATTTTGGAAAGAGACTATAAAAAGTGAGTTGGATTCTATTATACAGAATCACACTTGGGAATTAGTAAACCCTCCACTAGGTACAAAGACTTTGGATACCAAGTGGATTTTTAAGAAAAAACTTAAGCCTGATGGATCTCTTGACAAATTTAAAGCAAGATTGGTGGTCAAAGATTTTAAACAAAAACAAAATATAGACTACTTTGATACTTTTTCACCTGTTGCTCGGATTGCTACAATAAAAACTATGTTTGCTATTGCTTCTATATATAAACTTTTTATTCATCAAATGGATGTTAAAACAGCTTTTCTTAATGGTAACTTAGAAGAAAAAATTTATATTAGACAATCAGAGGGTTGTATCACATATGGACAAAAACATAAAGTATGTAAATTAATTAAATCATTATATGGTCTGAAACAAGCACCAAAACAATGGCATGAAAAATTAGATAGTGTTTTGGTATCAAATGGTTTTGTTATTAACAATTCTGAAAGATGTGTATATAGCAAATTGTCAAATGGAAAATGTGTATTTATTATATTATATGTTGATGATATGTTAATTATGGGATCTAATCTTGACATAGTAGAAACAACAAAGAAGTTTCTCATGTCTAAGTTTGATACAAAAGACATGGGAGAAGCTGATGTAATTCTTGGGATCAAGATCATCAGAAAAGATGATGAGATAATATTATCTCAAGCACATTATGTAGAAAATCTACTAAAAAAGTATGGTTATTTTGAGTATAAATCTGTTAAGACACCTTTGATACCTGGAAGTTATCTTGTAAAACATAAAGGTGAACCAATTTCTCAAAAAGAGTATTCTCAAATCATTGGTTCAGTATCTTACTTGATGAATTCTACAAGACCAGATATTGCTTTAGTAGTTGAGAAATTGAGTCAACATACTCATAACCCTGGAAAAGAGCATTGGGAAGCTTTAGTAAGGCTACTAAGATACTTAAAAGGAACCATAAACTATGGGATACACTATAATGGAAAACCGACAGTATTAGAAGGATATTGTGATGCCAATTGGATTTCTGATACAGAAGAATCATTGGCTACAAGTGGATATGTTTTCACTTTGGGAGGTAGAGCAATTTCTTAGAAATCGATTAAACAAACATGTGGTACAAGTTCTACCATGGAAGCAGAATTTATAGCTTTAGAGAAAGCTGGATCAGAAGTCGAATGGCTTAAAAACTTGGTGACCGAAATTCCATTATGGCCTAAGCCGGTACCACCCATATCACTACAGTGTGATAGTCAAGCTGCTATTGCTAAGGCGAAAAGTAACGTATATAATGAAAAAAGGAGACATATTCGACTAAGACACAATTTAGTTAGACAATATGTTAGTGAAGGAACGATAGCTATCAACTTTGTAAAGTCAGAATTGAATCTGGCAGACATATTTACAAAGCCTCAGACCACCAAGATAATACATAATGCATCTAAAGGAATGAGCCTAAAACCCGTGACATAAGTCATGTGACGGATACTCAACCTATGTGAGAGGAAGTCCCTGAAATTAGGTTCAATGGGTAAGAACGAAGTCACTGGATGACTTGATTAGTATTATCAAAACTTGCTCATTCTGGTTAGATGGGAAGATAATATTCACCACAATGAAAAGAGGATGAGTCATAAGGACTCTTAGTCAAGCCAAGTGTCCTACTGGAATGTGGGGGTGTGTTAACTGTGGTGCACACTATGGGCTGACCTAAATGGATGTAAGAGGTGGGGCCACCTCTGATTAGAGTTTTTAAGGGTGAACTCTCTAAACATTCATGAATCTGAGATAGGGACAAGGCCGGAGAAAAATGTCCACCTTTTACGAAAGGAATTATTCGAGGGTCGGATTATAAGGGATGGTCGGTATGTTAGTCGGCTACACCGCTAAGGAAAGGTTCAAGAAGCGTGGCTTCACTCGTACTCTGTAGCATGATGTATCAAACCTAGTGTAGATTCAAGTCCAAAGGCCGTCCGCGGCGGCGCCTCTTATACATCCTAATACAATTAACATTCTATCCTGTTTTTCAAAATTCCGAATCTTGTGGGGGAATTGTTGGGTTTTTTTAAAGTTTTAAAACAAAAATAACAAAAAGGTTCAAAATTTTGACTCTACTTTTCTGATTTTGGTTTTGGAGGAAAATTTTCCCACTTGTATTTTTTGGTTGGCATAGCTTGTAGGACTTATTTTAGTCCCATATTGCTTGGAGAAGAAAGATTGAGGAGGTATATATATATTGAGTGACCTATAACATCTTGAGCCCTTAAATGAAAGGATGCCTCTAGAGAAAAGGGTCTGGGGGGTCCAGGGTTCTTTTCACACATGCGTGCGCGTCGAGCCGAGCCGGGCCGGGCAGGGCGGGGCGTGGGTGCGGGTGCGGGTTTATCCGTTGGATTTTTTTTTTTTTTTGAAAGGATATGTCTCTACGTATTTGAAATACATAGAGACATGACGTATTTGAATAGATACGTTTGAATAGATATGAATTCAAATTAGTTTAATCACAACCATTGATCTTTATGATAGTTGGAGAGATTAAATCTGGACCTCCTATTCTACTGACGCACCCTTTCATCATAACCCGTTGGATGGATACAACTTTCCATCGTACCCTTTGATTTGGGACTTCTTTCCTATTAATATGGAAAGAGTCCATTTGCATAAGGTTACAACAACAACAGTGTATCCGTACACAATTCTCTCTCTCTCTCTCTCTCTCTCTCTCTCTCTCTCTCTCTCTCTCTCTCCCTCCTCCAGCCTTATTCTGGTTTTCATACTTATCAAAAACAATCGGTTTCTCTTCAAGTGTTAATTGTAGCCGTCGAAATTCTGACGAAGACCACTTGTTGGAGTGCAACCTAAGTGGAAGAAGCTTCGACTTCGGGGCTGTTTTATCTTGGGGATTAATCTCACGGGAACTCTTTGCACATAAGGGGTGAATTAATCTTAAGGATAGTGACCGGTGGCACGACTCAGCCCTATCCAAATTGTTGATATTACTTCATAATTTCTGTAAGTGTTCTGACTTAAATAAATATTAATATATATTTTTTTTTCCTTGTAATTCTGTAATAGTCTCAAACTTACCCTGTAACATATTTTTTTACAGAGCTCGTGACGGAGAATGTGAGGTGGGTTGCTGTGATGGAGACTGAAACCAGGAGCGACGGGACTCCAGAAGTTTGGCTTCATATAGTCTGGCCAAGCCCATAGCCTGTGCCATGGTGGTCGGCCGAAAGGCCATGATCTCACAGCGTATAGATGGCGACAGACCATATACAAAACAACTAATCAGAAATGTCGAGGATGCTCCCGTTGTACTGTTTGCTAGAACTTCGAACTATGACTAGTAGTGTGCTACAGTAGAAGATTGTGTAAGCTTAGATAGGGAACCTTCTGGGTCATCGAAATCCGAAAGGCCAAAACGAGTTTCCAAAGCTCGAGTGAAACTAGACTAGGTCAAAAACTGTGCCGTCTTAAACATCCATCGGAACCATTGCAATGCCACGCCATCCATGTGGAAGGAGGCAATGAGCAAGCGTTGATCATCTGGAGTGGAATGAAAACTGAAGAATCTGTCAGCTTTGAAAATCCAACCGACGGGATCGACGCTGTCAAAGCGGGGAAATTCCAATCGGATACTACGAGGTTGGAGCAGGCCAGAGGGTGGAGGGGAGGAAGCAGCAAGCGGAGTGACTGGGATGGGGGGCATTGGTTGAGGGCCGGAGGAAGGTCTAGCCAGACGCAGGGCTTGTTCAAGACGACCCTCCATCGTGGTCATCTTTATAACGATGTCAGAGAGGGTTTGTTGATGATCGAGAAGGGTGGCATGGAAGGAATCCATCCGGGTGGTTTGGGCGACGGCAGACTCCCCTAAAGCTTTGACAGTTTCATCGAGCTAGCGGAGGCGAGTTCCTTCTGCCATAGAAGGAAGAAGAGAACGAAAGCACCAAAATGTAAGGTAAGAACGCTGGTCACTTCGGGGGTACCCACCTCCAAGGGAAATAAGAGAGAAACTTGGCAATCTTGCTAGCGAAGGAAATTTCATTCGGGTAGAATGAAAAACTTCTCAAAATCTGTGATTTCTTTCGAGTTTTTTTTTAATCAAAACCTGGAATCTTGCTAGCTAAGGAAATTTTAATAATTTTCTACTATTAACTGATTAAAAAACAGTAGCAAACAAATATCAAAACGTTATTCACCCCGATACGGATTCAAATCGCTGAAACCCGCCAGTAGTCCATCGAATGGACTGAAATGCCAAATGGACCGAGATACATCAGGATACATACCGAACATCTCAACCCATCCGATACACAGCTGACGCTGCTGGGAAACAGAAGAGGATCCAGGTACTCAAATCATGCTATTCATCTGATCCAATTCAGATTACTAAAGCTTCGCATGGGGCTTCAATTTTCCACCTGGGAGTTTGACCTAAAAAGCTGTGTTATTTGCCAGAGAACGATTTTAAACCTTAAAACATTGAAACGATGAAAGAAGAGTTAAAACCAGCAGGCAACGAATAATTCCAGAGATACAAAACCCTGCACTTGAACTGTTTTATAAGAGGGAGAGAACAATCAGAAATCACATCGGTAACACGTACTAATCATTTACCCAAGAGATTATTTCAGTCTCCAGTGATGGGGGAAAAGAACCATGACAAACTTAAGGAACTTAAACTCTCACTAATCATAGTAGGTTATCAGGACAACTGATTAGACCCATTGAAATACAAAAGTTCAAGCTACATGAGAACTGCCATGTTTGTTGGCCACAAGAACTTCAAATGGAAATCCCACACGACCAACATACTACCAGATAACCCAGTTCTCCAACGTAATAAATAAGATTTTTCTCTGACGGACAAAGTAAATAACTGGGATTTCACCTTTGGCAGGATGATTAAAACATTTCTTGCGACCGTCTCACGATACGGCTTACTTTCCTCTTGAAGTCATCTCTCCTCTCCCTCCACTCTTTCTGCATAAAAAAATAGCAAAGAATCAGATGTGTGAGCATCCTGCCAATTCTTTCTTTCTTTCTTTCTTTTTTCTTTTTTTTTTTTTTTTTTTCATTTTTCCAGGCATTGTACTCTACAGCGCCCATAAGAGGAAGCACAATTTACATCCAACCAGACTGCCTCTCCTATCATCTCTAAACTCGAGGAAGTTGCTAGGAAGGGGGAATGGTGTTATTTCGATTGAAATAGAGATTTTTGAGGTTACTCCATCTTTCCATTTGGTGGAGATAATGGAGGGTTGCATTTTGCACACTCTATACATGAAGACACAAGAGTCCCCCTTGACCTCTTGGATGCCTACACTCTACTCTGAGGCATCGATGATCCAACGATCTGCGCTAGCAATTGTTTTCATCCTGCCTATTCCACCCTACCCAATTTAAAACAATAGATACAAGCAAAGTGAGTCTTTTTTTTCTATGAAAATGAGATACCAAACAAAACAAAAACCTAGAGTAATATGATCAAAAGGTGGCCATGAACGCGTCTCAGAATCTAGTAATGGATTCTTAATGAGTTCATAGACTCAAGCCATTGGCAAGCGTATGTATCCACAAGAAAGAGATGTCAAATCTGGTATCCCAATAAAACAGAAATGAAATACAACAATCTCCAATCACCCAGTAGGATCATCTTTGATTGTAAACTTGCTGCAAGGGAAGTCTAGTTTGAGATCCAGGAAAAGAGCATACAGATAACCAGCAAGTCAACAGACTCTTGAGATGGCAGCTGTAGTTACATAAAAAATATTGAGCAGAGATCCTGCATGGTAGGAGTAACCAGTCTTTTGGTTCCTTGAAAACCAACATTGCAGTTGCCCAGTTACCCCAGTAATTCACCATCACACACAGGCCCCAGAAGCCAAATATTGCAAATAAAAAATAATAATGGGAAAACTGAAAGATTACCTAGTTTAGGCTTCCGTTTACAAAGAGTAATCTTTCCTCTTTTTCACATTTTTACCCTTAAAATGCTGCTAACTCCTCTCTACAGTCTACGAGAAACAAAGACCCCCCTCTCTCTCGGCCACACCACTCTGATCTAAGATCAGAAGCGGAACTCAGTCAATTGCACTGTTACCGTCAACGACTCCACCCTCTGCCCTCACCTCCGCTGCCACCTATAGAGATAGGGAAAAAACGCAGCCGCTTGGCCTAATACATGAGCTTCTGAGACCACTTCTACTCCGATATACAAAAATAAACTAAACCAAAACTATTGAGAAGAAGGTAAATTTATTCTATAATTGGCTTGAGAATCCATCCAGGCAAAGCATTGTTATCCTTGCAAGCTCTTACTACCACAAGGCAATCAAAGATGACTTAAATGCTGTTATGGTTCGAGCTTCTCGCTAGGAGCAGAATGTATCTAATCACTTCAGCTTCTGCCACAACTGGAGATGGAGCCTTCAAGCTCTTCGATTTTGAAGCTATAAAGGATCATCTCTCTAACACAAGACCACCCCCAGACCGGCCTTTTTGGTTTTGCTCTTAAAAGCACCATCCACAACAGCTCTCACCCCCACACAATCTCACAAAGAGAAGAATGAGAGATGTTAACAATGAATTAAGGAAATTTGATCAGGCGATGTCGGTCGCTGTGGTCGGGTTGGGATCAAGAGGGAGGGAGATGCTGATCAGGGGGAGGAGATAGGGAAGGCGGGGGCAAAATATCACAAAGCCCTCAAAAAGAGGGAAGGGTACTGTGTTGGGTAGTTTTGTAAACTGAAACCACGAAACAGGTAATCTTGTAGTTTTCCCAATAATAATCTCAGTCCGAAGGAGTAATCTAGACAATATGCATCGAGTTCACATAATAACACTGCTTGATCAGTGTGGTAATCTAGGAACAAAATCTAGGTATGGGGGAAGTAGTTGGGTTTAATGCTTTTTGAAGACTCACTACATTAAAATGCATGCCTTTTTCAAGCAAGACAGTCAATTTGGGACAGTATTCTTATTATAATAGTAATAACAAATGCAAATCTTTGAAATAAGGAACTAAAAATTGTGCTTCAAACACTTGGCCAAAATAATGCGCTTCAAACGCTTACCCCAAAAAAATAAAGTGCTTCAAACGAAGAAAGTCAGTTTTCCCTTCAAAATGTGATGGAAGCCAATGACCTCCCGCATCACATGATTTAAATCACCTCTTCTGCAGAACACAGAAGGTAGAAGCTCACCCCATGAAAATCCTCACCCATGAAATCCCCACCCACATTTTCTTTTTTGGGGTAGGGGGGAAACTCCCATATACCATGAGAAGGCTGACAACAAAAAACAACGAAAATGATTCAAGGAAATGCTTTCCAATAGGGTGCAGAACCAAATTGAATTACCCAACGACTCTGACCATCTGCCATATGCCAAGCATAGATCACCATAAAAAGCTGAGGATTACACTAATGAGCTTCTCTTTGTTACAGAGATATTCCTTTTCTTGTCTTTTTTGGATAAAGATTACAAATACTCATTGAGTTGCTTATACAACACCACCAACTCTGCCAGATCACTCAGAGAACATTAGTGATGATCTTATAAATGCTGGATATGGATCAAGAACAAAAATATCAGTTGAAGCGGGGGGTTTCTTCAAACAACATGGGGCACGTTTCCCATCTCTTCTCGAGAAAGAAGTCGGGTAGTTCTTGAAGAATGCTTAGTGGAGCATCCTTATCAATGGTAAGCACATAAAAAGTAATGAAGCTAGACTTAGCCTATTTAGGTTTTGATTTTATCCATTCTTAATTTCTATTATTGCAGGTCAAGGGATAATCATATGAATAAAGCTTCGGATTAGAAATCACAATATTGTCTGGCATTTGGAGCATGATGCTTTCCACTGATTAGAAAAATAGCCTTTTCAACTCATTATATCTTTCACTGCAGCAACCCCCCAAAAAAAAAAAAAGGAAAAAAAAAAAAAACAAAAACATCTTCCAAGTAGTTTCCTAAAAAAAGGACAATATTTGTTTTATTTAGTTGCCCATTTAATTTCTTTAAAATAAGTAATTGAAAATTTTCACATTTGTCTAGTCATCCATTTGCTATTTATTTTTGGCCATCCATTTCTCTAGCCTCTAGTGAGAGCACACCATCTCAACTTCCAAACTAAAACTTAATATGCCTTCTAATGAACCCCACCCAAAAAAAAAAAAAAAAAAAAATCCAACCCTACCCCAATAAAAATTGAACTACTTCAACAAGATTATACTGTGCAACCCATTCCATATCCAAACCAAATGATAATCATAGCAAGACCAAAAGGCCAAGAGACTAGCAATTGACACAAGGAAAACTAATAAAGCAAACTTTGAAGAGCCAAAGATATGCGAGGGAAATAGCTTTCTTTCACTTACCGCTGCTTCAATATTTGCTGGAGATTCATCATTAGGACTAGAAAGCATGGAAATGATGCTCAATACAATGCTTTCAACCTGTGCAATCACACCATAATTAGTTAAAATGGACGCTACAATGAAATTCAAGAAAAGACAACATATAAATGCTTACATGGATTTATCATGGAAATTATTGAAAAAATGCAAAATATGAATGCTACTATAATAGAAGACAACAATGATCCCCCGCCCCCAGACCCCCAAAAAACCACCCTCTTTTTTGTAATAAGCATAAAAAGAGGAGTGTAAGGTAGAGAAAGAAATATGTTCAATCAACAAAATGCATTCATAAGCATTGAGCAATTAAGAATTTGTCTACATCAGAGAGCATAAATATTTTTGTTGTAATTGTAAGTTTATGTCTATGTTCATTGCATCTTGGTAGGTGTGATGCAAGTCATATAAGTCTTTGACAAGTATGGTATAAGTTAATCTTAGTAGGCTTTATGTCACCATAGTCATCATACCTTATTCATGATGAATGGATAGTCATTATACCTATTTATGATGAATGGTTGGTAAGTATCCCAATATTTATATAAATGTATATCTCCTTTCCTATAAATAGAGAAGACCTCTGTCATAATTGAAAAGCCAAGTATTCCTTCATTATTATTTCAACATGGAATCAAAGCTAAGATCAATATTGGGATGTTAACTCTATGCTATTAGCCACAAAATCATAAGCACCGCTCACCACCTCCGCCTCTCTTTCCTTCTTGACGCTGGCAGCCACCATCTCTCTCCTACTCTCAGTTTAGCGCGGCCTCCCACCACCACAATCAACCGCCACTTTGGTCTCTTTTCCTCTTTACCCTTGGTGTTGAATTTTTTTTCTCCCACCACGGGCCTCTTACACCATGCAGATCTAGATCATGAACTGAATCGTGATTTCTTGATGCAATTTCTGGAAGTTGGTATGCTGAGTTAAAACTTACGCATATCTATCCACAAATTGTGCCTTTTTTGTGACTAGCATTAACCAGCAATCATGTCTGAGATTTCAACATGCTCAACTGGGCAAGGAGTCCCTTCTCATGACTTTCCTTCGTTCCCTACTTGCTTCATCAAGTCAGATGGGAGCAATTATCTGATGTCATCTTGTTCGTATTATCTTGCTATTGGTTCTCGTGGTTTTTCTGACTATATTATAGGGGATACTATTAAGCCTACAGTTGCTGGTCCTTCTCAAGATAAATGAGTTACCTCCAACTACCTGATCATGTCATATCTTATCAAATCCATGGATCAATCTATTTTCAAAAGTTATCTTCTTCTCAACATTGCCACTTAGATCTAGAAAACTGCCACAAACACCTACTCTCAGGTTGGCAATGCTTCCCAGTGCTATGAACTCTGGAAGAAGATTTACGAGACCAAACAAAAGGAGTTATCAATTTCCCAATATTATTCCACTCTGCGATGTATGTGGCAAGACTTGGATTTTTATGGTTCTTTTACTGCTACCTGTGATACAGATGCCACTACCCTTAAGCAGTGGGAAGACAACCTCCTTGGTGGCCTCAATATCAAGTTTGATCAAATTTGAACTCATGTCTTTAATCGTGATCCGTTACCCTCCCTCAAGCAAGCCTATGCTATGGTGCATTCTAAGGATAGTCGCCGCATTGCTATGGTCCTCCTTGTGGCACAAAAATGCTCAGCTCTCTATTCTGGCTCGGGTTCTTCATCTCATGAAGGTCTGGCTCGCGATGTTAGTGATCGTTTTACCTTTGGTAAAGTTCCTATGAAGTGATTTTTGTGGGAACGACATACTCGAGACAGTTTATGATATTACATGGTTGTTCTACTGATACTCATGGTTGCGGACAGAGTCATCACGCCTCCACCATACTTCCATTGACAATATTCCTCAGGATTCTTCTCTTAAGAGGAGTTACTAACTTTGCGTTGTCTAATGACCAGGTTGGACTCATCACCTTCCTCAGCGCCATCTGCAACGTCCGCTACCATCCTGCTAGTGCCTTCCGCTTCGTCTCCTTCTTCCCGTTCAGGTATTTCTTTTAGTGGCTATTGTGCCTCAATAGTCTCCATTCCTTAGATAGTCGACTCGGGTGGCACCGACCATATGACTGGATCCTCTAATCAATATTTTCAGTACTTGCCTTTGTTTGATAATAGAAAAGAAAATGTTGTTGATGGTTCCCTTTCCACTATTTGAGGCAAGGGTTCCATCCAGTGTACTCCTTTATCCCTTTCCTCTATCGTACATGTTCCAAAGTTTTATACTAATCTTCTCTCTATTAGTAGTCTTACTCGTGATTTAAACTGTAAAGTAATATTTTCTCTTGATCGTCAAGCCTTGAATTTGGGTTGTATGATTGGCAGTGATAAAGTGGTTGGTGGTCTCTACTTGCTTAACAGTTCTCTAGACAGTTCTCCATCACCATTGGCAGCTCAGGCTTCTCAACGCAACTCCTATACTTCTTGCTTTATCGAAGTTACATCAGTGGCATTGTCATTTGGGTTATCCTCCTAATGAAACGGCGAGGCCACAAGATGAGATGTGCTTGGATAGGAATCTTTGTAGGATTTAATTTTAATTGGGATATATTTATAATCTTTTATTTTGGGAAATTTAGGTAAGATTTTATTTTGGTTTCCCTTCTTATTGTCTTAGTAAGCAAGCAATAAGTTATGGAAGGCATTTTATTCCCTTGCTTATGGTTTCCATTTCGATTAGGGATTTTATTTAGTTGCTAGTTTTATTCCAATTAGTCTAGGCAAGTTTTCCCTTTAAAAGCAAGTGTAATAGTTCTATTATTTTCAGACTTGAAGAATGAAGTGAATATTGTGTTTTGAGAGCCTGCGGGCAGAAGTTTAAAGCTCTCATTCTCTCTCCTCTCTTTTCTTCGTCCCAACGATCCAGAACAACCCCACCTTTAGTTGCTTCCTAACCTCTCTCCTGACTTTCTTTCTTGCTGTTTCTATTCAAACAAAATCACAGCCTCACATACACTGTGATCAATCTTCCTCATCCCTTGCCTTTTCCCTCAAAAGATTTTGTGGGGTATATCCTTTTTTTGGGTGAATAATGGTGTTTTCTTTTCTTTTTTTTTTTGGAGGAGAGGGGGTTATATCCTTATCAATGGGCGATTCAGCCTGTAGGATCTTACATCGTAACAACATCCCTGCTGGGAAAAAATGATTCATTGGAACAAAAAAAGAAAGAGGACCTGGCTAGGTATTGACCAGGCCAGACCTGCAACTCTCATATCCACAGATCTGTTTCAAGTAATTTTCATATTCTTTATGCTTGATTATTGGACCTGACATTAAGAGAGTTTCAGAGGGTTGAAAGAATCAGAAACTAGTGAGATATCACACCTGCAACCAATTCTGGTTTTCATTTCATAACCTGATCGTAAAACAGTGCTTCAACGAAAGGTTAAGGAAGGTATTTAATGGGATTTTCAAAAATACCCCTTCACTTTATATAAATTCTGTTTTGTCCTTATATTAACTAACAGAATTACCCCCAAGCCTTTAATCCTAATTCCAGTTATATCCTAAGGCCCTATTTGGCTATCACATGGTCTCACATCATTGCTGAAATTACAGTTTTGCCATTATTCCTTTAAGTTGGGATACTTATTATTTGGGTGGGCCAATTTAGGTGGGCCCATTAGTGGACCAATTAGGGTTTTCCAACCTGGGTCTGCATCACCTCCTCTTAAAATTTTATCTACTTTGTTTCCAGCTTTAATTAATAAATGTAATCCAATAAATTTTTTTCCGATGCTTGCGTCTTTGCAAAGCAAATTAAAGTTGTTTATCCTATTTCTCATAATAGAAGTTTAGTTCATTTTGGTTTAATCAATCTGATGTCTGGGGACCTGCCCATTGTGTATCTACTTCTGGTTACCGATGGTTTGACTCATTTATTGAGTGCTTTAGTCATACCATTTGGATCTACTTGATATAACATAAGAATGATGTGGTCAACTGTTTTCAATTTTTTCATAAGATGGTTCAGAACCAATTTGATGCTATGGTGAAGATTTTTCGGACAGATAATGGCAAGGAGTACATTGATGGGTCCTTCCAATTGTATTTGTTTGATCATGGGTTCATTCATCAGCTACGTCGATACTCCTGCTCAATATGGTGTTGTTGAACGAAAGAATCGTCACATCTTGGAAGGGGCACGGTCTCTCTTGTTTACTATGACTGTGCCTCCTCAATATTGGGATGATTTAGTTCTTCTGGTGGCTTTAGGTTGTGTGGTGTTTGCTCACAACCATTATGTGTCCATGGCAAGCTTGCTCCCCGAGGGCTCCGCTGTATCTTCCTTGGTTACCCAACCACTTGAAAGGGTTACAAGTGTTAACATCCTTTGATTCGGCAATTGTTGGTCACCATGGATTTTGTCTTTCATGAGCCTGAAGCTTATAATCTGGCCCCTCTTCTGGAGGAGTCTTCTACTCGGAATGTTCAGGAAGATGTGCCTATCATTGTTCCACTGGAGTCTCCTACAGTGGCTAGAACTGATGATGAGGGTGTGACAAATCAGAAACAGGTTTCAACTTCGCCCCTGGATGTGATAAGTCAAGAACAGGTTTCAGCTCCGTTCCAATCTCAGGGGGCGCCTTCTCAACCAACTCAACCACCTCTCAAAGTATTTGCTCGAAGTAAGCTCGTTCCAGATACCACCACCACTGCACCTAGCCAGTCTTCCTCCATTCCGAATTCAAGTCTTCCAAATCCTTCCTCTGATAAGTCTCTTCTTCCAAGGGATTCTCCTAGTGATCCTAGTCTTAACTTACCTATTGCAATTCATAAGAGCATCAGAATGTGCACTCAGCATCCCATCTCTAATGTTGTTGCATATGATTCTCTATCTCCCTCTTTCCATACTTTTGTTTCTTCATTATCATCCGTTCCACTCCCAACTCCTGGCAGGATGCACTGGAAAATCCAAGGTGAAAAGATGCAATGAATAAAGAGATGAGTGCACTTGGGAAGACTGATGCATAGGATTTGGTCTCTCCCTCTAGGAAAGAAAACTATAGGATGCAAATGGGTCCATGTTGTCAAACAAAAGGTTGATAGATTTGTGGACAAATATAAAACAAGGCTGATTGCTATAGGATTCACTCAGACATATGGGATCGACTATTTGGAAATATTTGCTCCAACAGCAAAATAAACAATCAGAGCATGACGTTAACCAACGATGGGATCTTCAGCAACTTGATGTAAAAAAATGCATTCCTCCGTGGGGAACTTGAAGAGGATGTTTATATGGACATCCCTCTTGAATTTGCTTCTAAAAAAAACTCCAGGCAAAGTTTGCAAGTTGAAGCGAACTTCGTATGGCCTAAAACAGTCTCCAAAAGCGTGGTTTGGTCGTTTCCATCGAGCTATGATATCGATTGGTTATAAACAAAGTAATGCTAATCATACTTTGTTTATCAAGAAAACCGACGAACAAATTACAGTTTTGATTGTCTATGTAGATGATATTATTATCACTGGCAGTAATGCTAACGAAATATCCAACGTAAAGACTAACTTGGGAATAGAATTTGCGATCAAAGACCTTGGTAAGCTAAGATATTTTGTTGGAATTGAAGTTGCTCATTCAGCTCAAGGTATCTTCCTCGCACAATGGAAATATACTCTAGATCTCTCACCACAAACAGGAATGCTGGGTTGTACAACAGCAAATACTCCTCTAGAGCCTCATTCTCATCTCAAGCACAAGGTTGGGGACTCAGTTGACAAAGATAGCTATCACTAACATATACCCGTCACACACCCGGCCTGAGATCGCCTTTCTTGTAAGTGTATCAATCAATATATGCATGATCTTATTCCTCTAACCAGGATTTTACAATATCAGAAACTCGCTCCCGGAAAAGATGTTCTTATCACTCCTCATAGTCACTTTCGTATTGCGGCCTTTACTGTTGCCGATTGGGGGGGGTGTTACGATGTTAGGATATCTACCTTAGGCTATTGCAGGTTTGTTGGAAGCAACCTTGTTACTTTGAGGATCAAGAAACAAGCTGTTGTTGTTCGATCCAGTGCTGAAGCTAAGTTTCGAGCCATGGCCCATGGCATTTGTGAATTCCTTTGGCTTCGTGGTCTTCTTCAGCATTTGAATGTTCCAATTGAATTGCCTATACTCTTATACTGTGACAATAAATCAAGAATCAACATTGCACACAACTTGTTCAACATGATCACATTAAGCACGTAAAGATCGATCGTCACTTCATCAAGGAGAAGCTAGAGCAAAGAGTCGTATGTGTTCCCTTTGTGTCGTCTGATTCTCAATTAGCAAATGTCATTACTAAAGAGCTTAGTAGTAAGAGCTTTGTTCCAATTATTAACAAGTTTGGCATGTTTGACATTTACGCAACAACTTGAGAGGGAGTATTGTGATTGTAAGTTTATATCTAGGTTCATTGTATCTAGGTAGATTAGTTAATCTTGGTAGGTATGGTGTAAGTTTTTGGTAGGTACAGTATAAGTCAATCTTGGTAGGCCTTATGTCACCAATCATCATACCTTATTTATGATAAGTGGTTTGTCATCATATCTTTTTTATGATGAGTGGTTGGTAGGTATCCCAATATTTATGTGAATTTAAATCTCTTTTCCTATAAATAGAGAAGTCCTCTCTCATAGCTGACAAGCCAAGTATTCCCTCATTATTATTTCAGCAATTTTATTTATCTGCTTTGCAGTTATCGGTATGAATCAAAAATCATTTGTTAAAGAAAGAAATACGTCGGATATGTAGATAGAGAGAGGTCTAAACTGATGGAAAGTTCAAAGGGTCAAATCAGAAAAACAAAGAAACAATGCTGGTCCATGTTTGCAGCAGATTTTTTTATTTGAACATTTTAGCATGTGGGCTGGCACAACCCTTGTAGATGAGGTTATATTCTTCGATAGGATTACTTTATTTTCAAGTTATAAAGGAATAGTTGATGCAGATACAACACCGAATTGGGCTTATTTTAGTGGAAATAAGTCTTGGGTTGGGTCACATGTATGTTGTTCCTTTGATCCAATGGATTCTCATTGTAATAGGCCACCTTAATAGGCCTAAACTATGGGTACAAAGTAGGAGTACCGGATTAGTGAGTTAGCAACTTAAGTCTAGTTAGATAAGTCTTTATCTAATTGAATAAGACTTCTAATGATTTAAGTCTTTTGTTGTTTTAAATTACTTTCCTTTACTTTAAGTTGAGAGTTCAATTAGAAATAAACTACCTCCAAGATAAGATATTATTAGGAGTTTTAGGATTAGTTTGCTTCTTGTTTTGAGTCTTCTATATATATTTGTAGAAGGCTACAAGCCTAAGGACGAATTTACTATCAATAAACCTGGCTGGTGTCTTTTATTTCAACTGTGAGTCAGTTCTTAGTGGTGAAATGCTGCTGTTCTAGTGAGATGCTATCATGCTAGAAGGGTTGACAAGATGTCAACAAATTCCTGGGTGAGATGCATGAGTTCCATATCTCTACTTTCTGTTTATGTTGTTCTCCTTCCCATTTTTTTTTTTTTTTTTTTTTTTTTTTTGCTAACAACGGGTATCTAGACCTTTTGGCCTGACTAATCACGCGGGCCCAAACTGACCTCACAACCGCATAGACGGGTTATTACAGGGTTGAATGAGAACCATTCCACTTGCACCCATAGCAAAAAAGAAAGAACACTTAACACCTTTGTATGAGTGGCCCCAAGGCAGTAAGAGGAGTCGAACTCAGTACCTTCCGCTTCCTGAGGTGTAGGCTCCTTGCCGACTCAACTACCCCCTTGAGGTTTCTCCTTCCTTCATCAATTGGTATCAGTGCCATGGCCAGCAATGAATCAAAATCTCTAATATGGCTAACCAACGTAAGCCCTTTATTTTCAAGACTAGAGTTTTCTTGCCAAAAGATTGCTCTTTTACCCGTAGATAAAAGGCAAAGTGCAAATCTCATCTCGCGGTCCATAGTGAAGATGTTATCAGAGACCAAGGAGATCATCATTGAATCTAACGATAATGTTTTCGTTGAATTCTATGTCTTCGTACGTTGATGGTTCTTAGTGTGAGGTGTTTGATTCTTCCAAACACATCATCCGTTTTGATCAACAGTGGTTGAACGAACAACATGGTATAGTTCATCGTGATGAAAATTTATGCAACCTCAAACCTTCTTACATGCAACAGAAGATAGCTCTTCATGGATTGACTGCCAAGGCATGCTCTAAGCCAAAAGAGTTAATGCCAGAAAGCCAGCCACATGATGAGTTAAAAAAGAAAGATTCAATTCTTCCACCGATCATAGAATCACCAGTGAATAAAGGCGAAGACTACATCATTGGCAAGGTGGATGATGTTCCTTCTTTAGAGTCTACCATTGAAGACTTTGTTAATGAGGTAAAAGAGGACAAGATTGAAGTCGTAATGACTAAAGAGATCATGATTAAAGAAAACTTTACAAGTGTTCCACATAAGGTTGTGACTATTATGAATGATATTCTTGATGTTGATTGTGAAGTTGAGCACATTGAATTTGTGATCCCACCTAAGTACTTTAAAGAGCGAGTTCCACGCCTGCAAGACTACATCCCTGACATTTGTGTGCTACCAGAGTATTGTTACTAGGCTGAAGCTAGACGTGCATCACATGCAATTGATTCTTCACTTTAACAAAACTTGAGGTCAAGTTTTTACTAAGAAGAAGAGAGTTGATGCAGATACGACACCGACTTGGGCTTATTTTAGTCAAATAAGCCTTGGGTTAGGTTATATGTATATTGAGCCTTTGATCCCATGGTTTTTCATTTTAATAGGCCACTTTAATGGGCCTAAACAATGGGTAGAAGGTAACATACCAGGTAAGTGAGATAGCAGCCTAAGTCTAGTTAGATAAGTCATCTAGTTGGATAATCTTTATCTAGTTTGATAAAACTTCTAATGCTTAAGTTTTTTTATTGTTCTGAGTTACTATCATTTACTTTAAGTTGAGTTCTATTAGAAATAAATTACCTCCAAGGTAAGCTATTGTCTGGTGGAGTTCTAGGATTAGTTTACTTCCTATTTTGAGTCTTCTATATATATTTGTAAGGTGCTACAAGCCGATGGACGAATTTACTATCAATAAACCCTGCTGCCTTTTATTTCAACTTTGAGATTCAGTTCTTAGTGCTGAGATGCTGCTATCCTAGTGAGATGTTAGAAGGGATGATGAGATGTCAACAAGTTCATAGGTGAGATGTCTTAGGTCCATACCTTTACTTTATGTTTATATTCTTCTTCTTCCATATTCAAGTAACTATGGTTCCTGCAATTTATTTCAGATTTGTTAACCTCCATTATCCTTTTATTCTCTGCCTTGCATTCATCCATTCATGCCATTGATTCTGCCCATACCTGTCCATCATTAGCATGCACTAAATCTGTTACTGATTACACACATGACATTGATTTCAGACTTTCAGTACTGTTATGCTGTTGTTCTTCATACACCCATTACACCCCTCTTGTTTCATCCATTAGACCAAGCTCATCTTCTGATATACTGTTTCCATTCTGTTTTACAGCATCATCTCGTAATCTGATCATCCATCCATTGGTTAGATTTTGCTATTTTAATTTCCTTCGAAAAACTGCTTGCATCCTTCCATCAGTCCTACCTCACATAGAACTTCTTATATCTGCTGATCCAACCATTGGAGTGCTTTGATTTTTGGATATATTATTCACTGTCATATTACTAACTTGTGTTTTAAATCTGGTCCCTATCCGTGGAGTGCATCTTTTGTTATTTGCAATACTCATATTCTGGTGCTATCCAGTTCATTGTGATTCTGGCTTTTGGGAATCTGTCCTCCTTCAATAGGGTTGTAATCAAGTACCACTAAGCAATGGATGAAATCAAAAGTTTGCAGTCAAGGCTCTCAAACAAGTGCATCCCTCAAACAGAAGCCTTAAAATCAAAACAGCAGCCTTCCTGATGCATCCATGCCAGAGCATCACATGCAGCGAATACTAAATTTTTATCTTATGTTCCTCAATTTAAGAAAATATTCAACCATGAACATAATAATTTGGGTCATATTTGCATTTTGTCAGGCAGAAAAGGGAAAAGTGAAGTTCCGAGCCCCAATTGTGTTAAGCTTTGAAGCCAAGGGTTAATGTTACATTCACGTTCACAGAGCATATTTATTAATAAAATAAGTTCAAAGGTTGTTTGGGTGACTTGTTACAAGTTAGATTCTACTTTCTCGCAGTCCAGTCCAGGAATTACCAAGTTTGAGGGAGTCACAAATTAGGTATTATATAGTGAATAAGAAAGTGGCTTAGTGTTTTGGATTCTAGTAGGTTATAGTATCTACAAGGTTTGGAAGTCTCTCTCTTACATTATATTGTTATGGATACTACAAGTACATCCTACATCATAAACCAACTTCATTCACATTATAGCTAGACACTTTTGACAATCTAAGATATTCAAAGCTTAAGTAATTATACAAGTTCCACCACCTCTTCAGCACATTCAGCATCTGCGGTTCCATATTTTTTATTCCTCTCTCAAAAGAGCACATCTATGCAATGTTGTCTATGCCATCCATCTTACCTTTGCTTTCTTCAAATAGGTTTTTGCTACAACTAATGCTTTTTCCCAACTAAATGGTCAGATACACAAATTCTGTTTTGTCGTTTAACTTAGTTCAAACTTCAAAGCCATATCATGGTCTATGCCATGTTGCCTATGTCATCCATCTTCCCTTTGCTTTCTTCAAATAGGTTTTTGCTACAACTAATGCTTTTTCCCAACTAAGTGGTCAGATACACAAATTCTGTTTTGTCATTTAACTTAGTTCAAACTTCAAAGCCATATTCATTACTTTTCTTACCATTCCCAAGTGATTTGCAATCTATCCTCGGTCTTTCACCTCCTCTAATTGGTATCATATTACTCCTATGGTAATTTAAAGCATCATAATACATTATGCCATAATTTCTTCCATAGTTACATGAGAAACAGAATAATCAATTATGAAAAAACAATAACACTAACAAAGTCATATCCCAACTAATCGGGTTAGAAACATGGATCCTTGGCCTTCAATTAATTCAATTTGAGGTCATACTTGAAATAAGGACTATGCTATGCATATATTTCCTCACAACCTCACCTAGAGTCTTTTCAGGTTTGCCCTAACTCTTTTAGTTCTTTCGATCTGAGTCAAATCACTCCTCTGTACAGGAACATCCAAAGGCCTCCGTTGATGTAGCCCAATTATAATTGGGAATTCATTACCTGGACCCCACAGTTCTTACACTAGTCATCAATCATCACACTATAATATAAATCTTTGACTAAGTCTACACATTTACTTGAAACACACTTCTCTTCTCTAATATGTGCCAAGTTAACGGTCCAGAAACTCTGTAATAAGATGAATCTAGGTCATTAAAGACCACATGGAGATCCTTCTTGCAATTCCTAAATCTTTCCATTAGACTCCTAAGTAAATTACTTCTGTCATGGATCTTATGGTAAATCCAACGCTAATATATTTGAGCATGGTGGGCCATTTAAATCAGAACCAAAATGCTTTTCCTCCATTCATACGACATTTTTCCTATGCTCAAGTTTTATTAAACAGCCTGGTTAGCCAAGATATCCATAGATTCTTAAGCTCTTCCACAATTCTATCCCGTATGAACCCGGTGCTTTGCCTACATTCATCCTCCTTAAAGCCTCTTTTACTTCTGAAACCCAATTTTTTCATACATGTCTACGACTTGTGGTGTCTTGATGGGTAATACAGCCTTCCAAGACACTATTACTCGAGATACCTTCATTTAGTAAGCTGTAGAAATAATCT
Source organism: Protea cynaroides (assembly GCA_028583415.1). Classification (NCBI taxonomy): domain Eukaryota; kingdom Viridiplantae; phylum Streptophyta; class Magnoliopsida; order Proteales; family Proteaceae; genus Protea; species Protea cynaroides. The sequence goes on from CM053266.1 coordinate 18,321,020, forward strand.
TTCCATCTCTCCTTAATGTCTTCATTCCTTACTATAACATCAGATATGGTAGAAATCTCTACTCCAATATAATTAAAAAAAATCCATCAGAAGCTTACTATAACATCAAATTATATAACAATCCATCCCTAATAATGAAGGAGAATAAAATATCATTGATCAGTTATCGGTTAATAAGCAAGAGATCAAGGAGAAAAACATGAAAGCAGTATGTCCTAGTTTACTACATCTTTGAACATTGCGCGCAAAGTAAACATATCCATTTAAAATTTCAAGGACATACCGTATGTACTGGTGTCCAGCGCTCACTTGCAAGCTCATATCCATTGGGGTCCTCACCAGGAGCATGAAGAATTGATATGCAAACTCGCCCATCAGGATAAACTGTGGTTTGAGAATGTAATTAAATAAGCGACTAAACAAGAGGGAGCTTAAACAAAAGACACTCACCATTCGGATGCCACATCTCTGAGATAAACCTCACTGTGGGTGGACTGTTAGGGTAATTTTGTGGAAAACTCATGATGGCATTGAAATAGCCTCCATCACTGCAAGCAGACAAGAGGTCAATTAAAAACTGAATCAGGAAAATCTCAGGCTATCAATAACATGATAGTATCTCAGAAAATTCAGAAAAAGCCCAACCCCTTCCCCTCCCTGCTCTAAATTGCATAGCATCGAAAAAATTATCTGAACAAAACACCTGTTTGCAAATTTTATCACAGGTCCACAGGAAAATAGTAAATTACTGACAATTCAGTAAGCAAAGAAGACGAGGAACAAGGAAACTAGATATCAGGAAAATAAAGTGATTAAATAATAGAATTAACCACTATATAAGTGACACAAATGAAACAAACAATTTTACAGAGACAGACGCCAAACAGCAACCTTATTTTGAGTATCTCGACAGCAGAAGATAACAGCTTACACATTTCATACTAATTATAAGCCCAAAAACAATGTTACCAAAGACAGGACCAGAGTCCAAACGGAAAACAAATCAGGCAGCCTCCAGACTCAAAACCCAGCAAATCCTGAATGTACATCTTCCTCCCATGGAATCAGATACAAAGACGCTCTATAAAACATAAGATAGAACGATAAAAGGATAAATTTTGCTCCAATAATTCAACAAGACGACCTAAATTTTGAAAACAGGACAAAAATAAATAAATTATTCTTCCGTGCATGAGAACTCTATGTTATCCAGCACTAGAAGGAAAACCGAAAAGTACGACCGATCCCAACATCGCAATGTCTACAACAAATTAAAGCAAAATATTTAAGTTCAAGCCCACAACCGAGCAGAGGAACTAAATAAACGATCGAATAGAATCAAACATAAGAAAAGAAGATTAAGAAATATCAAATCTTTGATCACATGAAATGATGAACAAACAAGAGGGACAATAAGATAACTCACTAAAGAGTATCAGGAGGTCCGATTATAGTGACGCTCCATTCAAATATGTTACTATCATCAACCAACCCAGCGGAGAAGCCATCAACAGGATTTTTACAAAGATCTGCCCAGGGAAACAGCAATGGATCAATCACCAGAGTCGATCCGAATAAAAAACCCTACGAAATAATTAATTTATAGTCCGTTAATAATTAAAAAAAAAAAAGAATAAAACAAAAACAAGCCGAAGAATTCGATCCAAACTCTTAAGCTGTTTGTGAAGAAGAAGACTAGCTTGAGTTGATTGTGCCATCAGAGAGAAAGAAGCAGATAGCACGCGAACAAGCAAGCAACCGAGCGAGCGCGACACAGAGAGGAGAGACTGTTCTGACCAAAAAACGTGATATGGGTCGTAAGCTACGCCAAGAGGAAAAAGAAAAAGAGAGAGGAGAGAGACCGCCGGATTGCCTTTAAGCCGACACTCTTTCTCACATCCTATTTTGATACACATGGACAAGAGAGAGAAGAGTCATATATAGGAATTTTGAACTTCTGTTCGGTTGATGTCCCACTAGAGAGTAGTGGAAGACTCTCTCCCCTACCTTCCTCTATGGCCTTCGGATCTCACTTTCAGCTTACGCATGTGCGTCATATTCTGTTTTTGTAATTGGTAATTGTGGCTGCCTTTCCACCGTTGCTATTATTCCCAATTTACCCTCCAAAGCAATGTTGTTGATGCCTAAGCACATGCTTCTAAATCGGTAGGTTCGGTCTGGTTTACTCCGGTTCTAATCGATTTTGATCTTGTAACGTCTGTCTGGCTCGAAACCAAATCATTAAGAAAAGTTCAGTTTTCGGTTTTTTCCCAGGTTGGTTTAGGGGGTTTGTGGTTTGGTTCAATTTCAATTCATTTTCTTATATGTACCTATATTAAAATATTGAATTAATGGGCTCTTATCAGTCTGTTATGTGGTTGATTTGATTTTTTTCATTCATTTGATCGATTTGGGTTGGACTTAACAACCGGTCTGATCTGATTTCAGTTTTTTCATCTATCTCTAAACAAAGCCCAATAATTTTTTGGCCCTGGCAAATCCGGTTGGTTTGGTTTTAAACTTCAGTTTGGGCTCAATTTTGGCACAACCACCTAATCTGAATAGGAATCGATGGACCAAACTGATTACGGTTTGGTTTGAAAAACCAAAACTGAATACGATTAAGTTCTGTTATCTTATTTTATCAATTGAACCGAATAGGAACCTAACCATTAACCTAGAATTGCACCGAGACATTTTTTGTTGCATCACATTCTACGTATCAGTGCCTTTTTCGTATGCCCCATAATCGCATATTGGTTAACAGTTCAAATCCAATGTCCCAATCCAAGGGTCTATTTTTAAAAGGAGAGAGTTTCACACAACACCAGTGTGGGGGAATCTCCCCGGCCAACCAATGGGCAAAACTCGTAACTTGTATTACTACCACATGATAGGTTGTCTTGTATCAAAATTTTCCTTCCATAAACAGGATTCAAATTGTCTCCTCCCTCAGATTTGGGAGGAGGGATGGCAGTCTGGATGGATGGTCGCCACCTAGCTCTCGGGTGAATCTAAGTCATCCATCCGAGCCAACACCCATGTCGGCTCAGCTTATCGACTGGGGTGTCGGCTCGGATGGATGATTCGGATTCATTCAAGAGCCAGGTGGCGACCATCCATCCAGACCGCTGCCCCTCCTCCCAAATTTCAAAGAGGAGACGATGTGGATCCTCTATAAACAGTATTAACTTATCAAATAGTATTTAACTTCTCAAACTTAAAGCCAACCCACCAAATTGCCACAAGTTAAAACAGAGGCTTTGAAAAATGGTTTTTAAAGAAAAAAAAAATCTTGTGTGCTTAGATAAGATTCGGATACAAGAAAGGTGAAATGACCACTCCTCCCCTAGTTGAATGCAATGTGTACATAAGAGCTATATAACCAAACAAAAAATCCTTCCCCAATGGTTTAACATATAAAAATACGGAAGGAAATGTCCCAGAGAAGTGTGCCGTATTGTTGGGTTGGACAACAAAAATTTGTCATGTAGCCTATTATTAGGAACATCCGGCCCAATACAACCAATGATTTAGATTGTCCAAGTCATCCTGACACATGATTTAAAATTAGATATTTAATTATTTATTGGCTATTGTGTTATTTTATTTTCTTTCATTTTTTACGGGAAAAGAATTTTTTTAGACTAGCAAATCTAGGGAGTATCTCTGGACAGTTTTGTCACATGGAATGGTACGTAAGGGATAATTTTAATTATATAGATATCTATAAATTAATCATATGCCAAAATTCAAATTTATATTCAATCATATAACATAATAACCCCTTCAACTGCACTACATTCCATTGTATTTTCAACTTTTTTTTTTAATTTAAGAAAAAATGTTTCAAAATTTTTGCTAAAATTGTTATCAATGATTTTATGAAGATCCCAAGTTTAGCAATCTAGAGGACTTAATTTTTATTTATTTTTTTTTTTTTTGGGTGCCTCATAGGAATAAAATTATCCTTGAAAAGAAGTTAGGGATACCATGCATGTGATGTATTAAATTGAAAGGCAGGATAAGTAGATTGGTAGTCTTGAAGTCGTAGCTGTATTCATATTTGAAGTTTCATTTTGTCATTTGACCAATTCTATTTTAATTAAAACTTAATATATGATGCGGGATTTTGGGATCTAACAAAATTTAATGTGTCATATTGTGCCATAAGACTAAAAAAACTACTTCGTTTATCATTTATATTTTTAGGGGATGGTTTTTTAATAGAATTATCTAGGGATGTCAAAATTGGGCCTAAATTGAGAAATGAAACCAAACTCATCTTATTTGACTCAGACTAAACTGAATCGAACCTTATTGGGTCGTAATTGGGGTATGTTTTTAGAGCCCGGTGAAAAATCAAAACCAGACTGAACCAATGGATAAGTCCGAACTAAACAAGACTAATAGGACTAAAACTGAACGAACTGAATAATAGACCGATAAGAGTCCATTAAGCCAACATTTTTGAGTATATGTGTAAGAAACCAAAATAAAAAATGAACCAGCCTGATAATGAACTGATATAAACCATTAAGCCAACTAGTTTATACATATACATATAGTAAACAGAAACCTAGCCAAGCCAGAATTAATAGCCAACACGATAAAAGTCTATTAAGCTAACCCGATAAAAGTTTGAGACCGAATTTTTTTCATTGGACCAAAATTGGACTGGGTTATATAGGCTTGAAACTGGATCTATCCAGACCAAAACCAAAATGAACCAAAAAAATTTATCTTATAGGGGTATTTTTGGGATTTAGATGAACATATACTTATTTTGCCATATTCTTATTTGAACTCCCAACTCACCATTGAATGCAAAGTGAAAACACATTCTCTTCCCCCCACCCTAAAAAAAAAAAAAATGAAAACACATTCCGTGTCAAGGATTCATTTGCTCCTCAGTTTCAAATCTCACTGAAGGAATATCTCTTTATTCATCACTAGATTTAAAATCCATTTACAAGTCTCTTCGAAGACATCCATTACTAGATTTACAAGATGAGGTACTATTTAAATGCTTTCAATTATAAATTGCAGGTTCAAATTAAGTTCGAAGTCAAAGCGTATATTTGCTTCACCAGATGCGCACTACAACTAAATGGAACCCATTACTTGAGGAGTACCATACATAAATTGCAGATTGACTTTCATCACAATGTCATGGCCACTGATTTAGGAAGCATCTTCTTTCCTTTAACTTCTCTTTGTTGGAAAATGAATTATAGAATGGCATTTCTCCAATCTGTTAACAATTGGAGATGAGTGTAGTTATGTTTATGTGGGTATTGTTTCGTGAAAGACAACCAAAAAACGATGTGTACCAGCATAAGTTATTGATGATTTATTAATTTTATATTCTGGAGATTATGTTCTTCAGCGCCCCTTTGGCTTGCATGAAAGTTCCCTGTATCCTGCTGGTTTTCTTTTCTTTTCCCTGTGGAATACTCAAGCACATCTAGAAGCTTCGCTTTGCATCATTCCCCTTCAAAGTATGATTTGGATGTGTATAGAAGGTGGAAATTTTTTTTTTTTTAAATAAAAGAAAGATGTAAATGTTTGGAAATGGATATCTTGTACTTGGTCATATGGGTTTATGGGCTAATTCTAAAAATATGGTAAAAGCCTGAAGAGCCCTTAGGGCTTGATGCTACAAGGAAATTTTTTTAGGGCTACTTGAGTATTTCAATAATTACACTTATATGAGGTTCGTTATAAATATATAGCTAATAGGAATAATTATTGGCATCCAATCCCGAAGGGACACATATCAGAATTCCTAGCCCAATGAGGGGAGAGCACGTGTCGGCCAAAGGTGGGGAGGGGGGAATCCCGGTCATCACCTTGCGATCGCCTAGCCATCGTCCAATAAGATCAATTGGGTACTAGTCACCGAATACCTCGCCTAGTGAGAGACAGACACGTGTCATCCTATAACAAAGTAGGGAAAGGTCTGTCACCACCCTACCATCGAGAGAGCTTCCTGTAGTTAGTGCAATCATATATCGGCCTCCTATACTGGCCAATTAGGCCTTGTTTGCTAACACTCCTACTCCAGAATTCCATTGATTCCGTCTCCTTGGGAGCAATTTCAGAGTTGAATCTCTTTTGGTAAGTCCAGTCCGATTCCAAGCTCCCAGGGAGTGAACCGGACATTCTTTTTTTTATTTTTTTTTACTGAGAGCCCAAATTTGGGAGCTAAAAAAACCACCTCTCGTTACTCCAAAGTAAATGAAAGGGAACTAAAAAGAGAGAGTCAAGCCAAAATGAAGGCTTAACCGCTGTCGCCACCACCAAACCTAAGGTATAAGAACACGACACATCGTCACTTGCAGACCTGCACTGTCGGAATGGTCAGAGCAGTCAAAAAGTGATCTTAGCCCACTCCTGCCTTTATAATACTCGTCAGAACGAAGGTAAGTAGGTCGAATCTATGTCATTCTAAACTCCTTATGCTCTCAAGCTCTCTAAGCTCTTACTCTGTCGAAATCACCTTGACCCCTCCCTATCAGAATTCTATTTTTCTTATACAGGATTCCATTTGTTTGTTCTGGCACGGACTTAGGCATCGGAATGGCCTAAGGGTTTTTTTGAACCCACCCCTAGATTGTTTGTTTTGCTTCTTTGATTAATATGTGTCTTCTTCTGGAGCCTAGGGTGAAAACTAGTGACAATAGATTGGTACCCATCGTGGCGTGGGAAAGTATTTTTGAACAAAAAATCTGACCAAAAATCGACCAAAAGACTGATTCCCATGGCCCCATCAAAGAGAGCAGAGTGCAGTTATTGCCTTCATGGCAACAATGGCAATGTTTACCTTGAATGGGTGAGCATCCATGAAGAAGGAGATAATCTCTCTGTAGAAGTCAATTAAGATAGACCATTTGGGGGCAGATAACACCAACACCCAATAGTTTGTCCCTATCAACAGTTCGATAATCTGGTGCAGCAATTGGCTGCACTCACTAGCTTTTACAGCAGCAGGTGCCTCCTGCACCTACCGTACCTCTAGCATATGTCCCGGAGGTGCCCGCATCAGTACACCCTTAACAATCTTGATAGTGAGATCCTCCGGTGACTTCTAGCCACTCTCACTGTTTGGTGGCCTCACGCAATAGGCGAGCTTCAGGTAGGTATGTGCCATACTTCCCAAATGCGGCATTTGTCGACTTACCTCAACGAGCCCATAGTATAGCTGCCTCCAGTAGCCATAACCTTTCTAGAGGCTCTCACCAAGTCTCCATACACGATCAGATAGGCCCATAGGCTGACAATGCAGCAGTCAGCGAGGCACAAGCTCATGTCGACACAGCTCAACATGAGCGTGTTCCAGGGATGGTACCTCAGGTGCCTCAGCCGGAAGCAGTCGCCCCAAGACCTCAACCAAAAATAGCTGCCTTACAGAAGCAACTGAAGGACCTCAAACAACACTTACAACAGATCGAGAGAGGTCCCAATGCCCCCATTGTACAAGAATATAACTCTGAGACAACACTCTTAGATGACATCATGCTGTTTCCTTTGCCTAAAAGTTATACCATACCAAATGTCTGGTTACACGACGGTAAGTCAGACCCGGAGAGGCATCTAGACAACATCAAGGTGGGAATTCTCCTACGGGTATCATGACACCTTTTGCTATTGAACCTTCCCTTCAACTCTTAGAAAGGCATGTAGGATGTGGTTCAATAACTTGCTGCCTCGGTCTATTGAGTAGTTTCACGAGCTCAGCAACCGCTTCCTAACTCAATTCTAGGGAAGCTGAACCATGAAGAAAATCCTTGCCCACCTGATGGCCATCAAACAGAATGATGAGTCGATCCAGGAATTCATTACTCGGTTCAATACTACGGTGACATCGCGGTGACTGCTTTCTTCTTTGTCATCTGCAATAGGAACTTAGTCTTCTTCACTGAACAAGAAGCCACCTCAGACTCTTTCTGAGATACTGAACCACTGTGAGAGATATGCGGTCGTTAACAAAGTAGTGGCCAAGGTAAAAAAGGAGACTGCTAGTAGCTTGGCTGGTGTAGTAGAGAAGAAGCAGTAGGACTAACTCGACAAAGCCCCCAAAGAGGGCAAATCGAGCAAAAAATCAAAGCCTGAGAGAGACACCTACCCAGGGATGCCAACATAGCAACAGCCAGAGTATACACCCCTCAACCGTACTTTAGTGGAAATCTTGCAAATCAAGAAGGATGACCCCTTGTTGGTAAAACCTCCATCGATGTATGCAAAACCACATGAGCACAATCCCCATCTTTACTGCTACCATCATCGTGACCACGGTTACGATACCAACACTTGTAAACATCTAAAGGGCCTCATACAAGGGCTAGTCCAACAAGTTCAATGGACTAAGTTTGTAGACTGTGCTGTCAGTCGAGCAAATATACCTCTAGCACTCCTCAACCCCGCTCTTGCCAATTGATGGGTTGAGGACGGTGAAAATAATATCCCTAGGAACAATAATGACCTCGACAGAAGGGGAGGTCAAAACCGCCACTCCCTTGACCAAGCCGACATTAGGATGATTCACTTGATGCTTCGGGATGAGGAACTGCCCTGAGGGAACAAAGATAAAGGAAAGGCACTGCGGGGGCAAAGGAGAAAGAGCCCCCTCGGCAAAGAATTGACAACCTGGTCCTGAGCACCTCAGATTAGAGAATGATTAATATATCAGCCACAATTACAATAGTTGCTTCACCATCACTGTCTGACTGACCCACATGTGTGAAAAAAGTTTATCCGATTGTAAGAGGACCAGTAGCTCGACAACACCTCCAACAATGCCTAGAAAGCCTTCACCCATGATAAGGATCTAGGCATCATAGGGATCCCAGGAAAAGCCCAGGACTGGGGATTTCATTTATTTGGGGATGATGACTTATTCGACGTTGTGATTCCACATGAGGACCCAATCGTAATCACAATGTCCATTGGTAAAAAGCATAATGTCCTGGTCGACACTGGGAGTGCGGTAGAAATCCTATATTATCATGTGTTTCAGTGGATAGACCTTTATGACAAGAAGTTGCACCTGATAAGATACTCGCTGATCGAAATCAATGGAGGTCCTATCCATGTCTAGGGGGCCATCCACCTAGATACCAAGCTCAGTGTCACACCAAGGCAAGTCTGTGTCACCATGACATATATGGTGGTGGACATGCCCTTAAGCCACAATGCCTTTTTGGGTTGACCTAGTCTCAATCACCTCCGAGCTTACCTCTCTACATTTTAGTTGGCAATGAAGTTCCCAACCGAGGTGAACGTTGGTTTTTGCATGGCAAATCAGAGGGTTTCCTAAATATGCTATGTTGCTGAATTATAGGCTCATCAAATGGCCACACCCGTATAGCCCATATTGTTGGATGACCTCAAAGATGACCTCTGCTAAGAGCATGGGACCCCTATTATAAAGCTCCTCCACATACTTATTTCGAAGGATGAGCTACAAAAAAACCTTTCAAATTGGATCGTCTTTGCTTGAAGATCAGAAGTGTCACACCCCAATTTCGCACTATTCAGAATGGTGTGATGAACCGCTAATAAACCAACGGTTCAACCAGGATCTCTGAATAGACTGTGTCCGTTGAAAATAAAACCATACACGTCCACATTCATAATCAGAATAAATACACAATAGCGGAAGTCTTAATAATAAATGAACTGAGAAATCTAACTGTGATAATCATAAATAAAATATCAAGTTATTGTTGTATCAACTGAGACATAAATAAATAAAATATCAATTACATTCCTTTAATAATTCAAACAAAATCTAATCGAATACGCATGAGTTGCACTCGCATGAGGAGTCATGCGTATCCACTAAGACTTCAGCTTCCATTGCTGCCGCGTGCCCATACACAGGAGCATTCATATAATCTTCGACAGTGGTACCTGCATCATCAACTAAAATTCGACGTCGAAAGGGTGAGCACACATCATGGCTCAGTGAGCAAACAAAACAATGCAACAATCATATGCATGCATTCAATTCATATCTGTGGTCTGGTAATAAGTTTGCAATGCGCTATAGAAAGGTTCGGTGGTCGCCTCGCCTCTATGCACAGGGTGTGAAGACCCGCCCAAAGGTTAACGTTTATTGTCGTCTCCATCCACCCTACCATGGAATAGAGATAGAGCTAAAGTGCTGAGGCCCGGCCTATGACACTTTCCCTGATACTCTACCCATACCAACACATAAGCCCCTGCTGGCGAGGACTTGCAAACTGGGCTCGCAACTAACCAATCCTAATGCCAAACAGTGTATCCAAGACCTCACCCCAGCATCCCTCAATACGTCCATAAAGATAGGGCTAAGGCCCCCTGACAGAGTCAAAGACTACACGGTCCGAGACCACCTCCCCTCATACACTACGACGTAATAGCTTTGCTAAGGTAATGGCGATACGACGATGTCAGTGGACAATACTTGAGTTAGAGATAAAGCTAGAGTGCTAAGGTTCGGCCTATGACACCCCCTGATACTTGCTTGCATTAAGCACACTAACCACACACATACATTCACATGTCTATTCCTATCATCATCATCATCATCATGTTATAAATAATAAATTTAAATATGCATGAACAGTAATAATAGAAATATTGGATGACATGTTAAATGCACATGACAAACATACACGCATAGAATCAATCATGGCATTGGACTCAAGAAATAAAAATAGTTTATTATTAACCAATTAGTTTAGGTCTTGTTCCTTCACCTTTACTTGATTGCAGATCCTCTTTCAAGCTTTAAGAATCAACTTAATATCACTATTATATCCATAGAAGACCTAATCAAGTCGATAGAGTTTAATTAGAATTAATTCTAATTTTTAAAGCTTACTGTTAACTGGGGGTCGATGCCAGGGTCGGATGTTCCATCGACCCTGGGTGCTACCACCCCTATTCTGGACTTCCCGAACACTGGGGGTCGATGCTAGGGTCTGGTAGGGTCGATTCTCCATCGACCCCACGTGTGACCCCCGTGGGTTTAGTCGAAATTTTCATCCTACAGTCCATTCTTTCGTGTTTAGGTCCTATGGCTTGCTTCTATAATCCATTCTATACATGTTCTATGGTTTATAACTATAGTTTATTCCTCTACATGGTTTTAATGATCTCCTCCATGGTTTTCCATTGAAACCTAACCATGAATGGATGATTTGGGTTTCTCCTAGATCATACCCACTTCACTATCTACTCTAAGGTCTTAAGAAAATTCATGGAGATGGTATCCATACCTGAGAATTAGACTTGTTTCTCTGAAGCCTTCTCTTTATTCTTCTTCTCCACTTTCCTTCTCTTCTCCTTCTCTTCTCTTTCTCTCAATCCAATTAGGGTTCTAAAAGAAGTGAAAGAGGCTTAGGGACGTCCTATTTATAGAGTAGAAACTCCCAAAATAAGTCCCACTGAGCTTAGAAAAGAATCCCATTGAAATTTGGAAAGTTTCCAAATCACGGTTTCTGTCGACAGATTGGGGGTCGATGAAGGGGTCGGAGATCCCGTCGACCCCTGGTTCTAAATTGTCCGACCCCTAGTTAGAAACTCAGGGTCTGACTTTTATATTGGGGGGGTCCGACCCTGCCTAGCTGGGTGTGTGACCCTCCCCCCTATTTTAGTGTTTTTGGGTCAGTTTAATACCTGGGATCGTTATCTCCTTCACGCACTTGGTCCATTGGGCTCGACCATGATGGGTAGACTTGGTTCAAGGTGGTAAGACCGGTTAGTTCAATACGGGTCTTACAACTCTCCCTTACTTATAAAAATTTCGTCCTTGAAATTGTACATACCTTCGAGTCAAATAAATGAGGGTATTGCTTTCGCATAGCATTCTCTTCTTCCCATGTGATTTCTTCCATATCTCTACTTCTCCAGGTGACCTTACCATAATAGATATCATGGTTGCGTAGTCGTTGAACCTTTTGACTAGTGATTTCAGTTGGTGCTACTTCAAATGTCAAATCTTCAGTCAAATCTGGAGGTCTATTGTCAAAACGTGCGTCGGATCCTCGACATACTTCTTCAATAAGGAAATATGAAATACATCATGCACACTTGACATAGATGGTGGTAGTGCTAACTGGTAAGCCACTTTTCCACACTTAGCTAGAATCTCATATGGTCCGACATATCTCGGACTTAATTTCCCTTTCTGTCTGAACCGTTTCAAACCTCGCATAGGCGATACTTTTAAGAATACTTTATCACCCACGACGAATTCAAGGTCTCGGCGTCGAGTATCTGCATATTGCTTCTGACGATTCTGAGCTGTTCTCACTCTTTCCTTGATAATGTCGACCACTCGAAAAGTCTCTTCAACAAATTTTGGTCCAACAATACTACGTTCCCCAACTTCATTCCAAAACAAAGGAGTTCGACACTTCCTGCCATACAGTGCTTCATAGGGTGACATCTGTATAGTAGCCTGATAGCTATTGTTATAAGCGAACTCAATCAATGGTAACTTTTCATCCCATGATCCTTTAAAAGCAATTACACATGCTCGAAGCATATCTTCTAGAATCTGAATTGTACGCTCTGACTGTCCATCTGTCTGTGGATGGAATGCAGTACTAAATTTCAATGTTGTACCCATAGCCTTTTGCAATCCTTCCCAAAACTTTGAAGTAAATCGTGGATCTCTATCGAACACAATGCTTTCAGGTACACCGTGTAATTGCACAATGTTATCCACATACATCTTAGCTAACCTCTCCAGTGTATACTGAGGTCGTATAGGTATAAAGCGAGCTGTTTTAGTCAGGCGGTCTACAATCACCCAAATTGCGTCAACTACTCGAGGGGTCAATGGTAATCCTGTGATGAAGTCCATAGTGATGTAGTCCCATTTCTATGCTGGTTCCGGTAATGGCTGTAACAGTCCTGCCGGTCTTTGTCGTTCAGCCTTTACTTTCTGAAAATTTAGGCATTGAGACACGAACTTAGCTACATCTGCTTTCATTCCTCTCCACCAATATAATTTCTTTAGATCATGATACATTTTTGTACTTCCAAGATGTATCGAATAGATGGTGGTATGGGCTTCTTTCATCAATCGATGTCTAATGTCCAAGCTTTCTGTTTTAGGTACACATATTCTTCCTTTGTACTTCAGTACCTTTTCTTCGTCCAAAGTGAACTCAGGGATAGTCCTACCTTTTTCAATATCCTCTTGTACCATCCTTAGGTAAGGATCTGATTTGATAGCTGTCTTTACTTCATCAATTATATCCGGTATAATCTTCAATGCAGTGAACATATTTGAAAACCGATGAATAAACCCTTGGTTGGCTGATCCATCCGGTGCATCTATCACAAACTGCTCATTACCGTGATTGAATACCTTTCCGGTAGTACACATTGCGGCAGTTGTGCTAACCTCTCCCTGAGATTTTATCATTGCCTTTCTACTCAACGCATCGGCTACTACATTAGCTTTCCCCGGATGATACCGGATATCACAATCATAGTCTTTTAATAATTTCAGCCATCTTCTTCGTCTCATATTTAACTCCTTCTGATTAAATAGATAAGTAAAACTTTTATGGTCTGATTTAATCCGAAACTTCTCCCCGTACAGGTAATGTCTCCATATTTTGACAGCATGTACTACTGTCGCTATTCTAATTCATGAGTGGGATAGTTCTTCTCATGTGTCTTCAATTGTCTTGAGGCATAAGCAATTACTTGTTCACCTTGCATAAGTACACATCCTAATCCCAGTCCTGACGCATCAGTGTACAAATAAACGTCTGTCCTGGAATCAAAATGGTCAAGATTGGAGCGGATATCAATCTAGCATTCAATGTTTGGAAACTTTTCTCGCACTTCTCAGTCCAAACAAACTTCTTGCCCTTTTTAGTCAAACTGGTAAGAGGTACGACAATTCGGGAATAGTCTTCCACAAATCGTCGATAATACCCAGCTAGACCCAAGAAACTTCTAATTTCTGCAACGCTCTTCGGTGCTTCTGTCACACCCCAATTCCATACTATTCAGAATGGTGTGATGAACAACTAGCAAACCAACGGTTCAACCAGGATCTCGAGTAGGCTATATCCGTGTTATCTGAACCCCATATATCCATAACCATAATCAGAGTAAATACACAATAGCGGAAGTTTTATAATAAGATGAACTGAGAATTTACTATGATATTAATATTTAAATAACAATTTATTCTATATCAACTGAGACATAAATAATTATCAAATACATGTCTTTATTAAATCCAAATAAAGAAATCTAGAAAATATCTAATCGAATACACATGAGTTGCACTCGCAAGAGGAGTCATGTGTATCTACTTCAGCTTCAGCTTCCATCGCCACTACGTTCCCGTACGCTGGAGCATTCATATAATCTTCAACGATATAACCTGCATCATCAACTAAAAATATTCGACATCAAGGGGTGAGCACACAACACGGCTCAATGTGTAGACAAAACAATGCAACATTACATATGCATGCAATCAATTCATATCTTTGGTCTGGTTTATAGTTTGCAATGCGCAATAGAAAGGTTGGGTGATCAAAGGTTAACGTTTATTGACCCCGCTTCTATACACAGGGTGTGGAAGTCCGCCCGAAGGTTAACGTTTATCGTCTTCCCCATCCACCCTAATCATGAACATTATATAACAAAGATTAACGTTTATTGCTATATAGTGCCATACCAACACGTAAGCCCCTGTTGGCAAGGGCTTGCAAACTGGGCTCGCAACTAACCAATCCTAACGCCAAACAGTGTATCCAAGGCCTCACCCCAGCATCCCTCAGAATGTCCATAGAGATAGAGCTAAGGCCCCCGGTAGAGTCAGAGACTACAAGGACCGAGACCACCTCCCCTGATGCTCTACGACATAATATATCTGCTAAGGTAATGACGATACGACGATGCTAATGCACAAGACTTGAGTTAGAGATAGAGCTAAAGTGTTGAGACCCGCCAAAGGTTAACGTTTATTGACGTTCTCATCACACCTCCCCTGATACTCGCTCGCATCAAGTACACCAACCACACACATACAAACACATGCATATTCCTATCATCATCATCATCATCATGTTATAAACAATAAAGTAAATATGCATGAACAAATAATAGAAATATTGGATGACATGTTGTATGCACATTACAAACATATTCGCATAGAATCAAGCATGGCATTGGACTCAAGAAAATAGAAAATAGTTTGTTATTAACCAATTAGTTTAGAGTTCTGTTTCCTCACCTTAGCTTGCTAATAGATATTTTTCCAAGTTTTATAATCACCTTTATATTGTTATTGTATTGCTAGAAAACCTAACAAAGTCGATAGAATTTAATTAGAATTAATTCTGAATTTAAAAACCATTCTGTTAACTGAGGGTTGGAGGTAGGGTTGGAGTCCTGATCAACCCTGGGTGCGACCCTCCCCAAACTCTGAACTTCCCGAACACTGAGGGTCGATAGTTAGGATCACCTAGGGTCGGATGGTCATCGACCCTCGGTGCGACCCTCGGTGTACTTTGATCAATTTCCCTCTTTTAGTCCATTCTTCGTGCTTGGGATCCTACGGCTTGCTCCTACATTCCATTCAACATTCATTCCATGGTCTGGAACCATGAATCATCCACCTAAATAGCTTTCATGCATTCTCTTATGGTTTTCCATGAAAACCTAACCATGGGTTGATGGTTTGGGTTTCTCCGAGATCACACTCTCATCAATATCTAACCTAAGGTCTGTAGAAACTCATGGAATTAGTATCCATACCTGAGAAGAATACTCCTTCTCTGCAACTCTTCTCTTTTGGCTAAATTTTCTTCCTTGCTTCTTTTCTTCTCCTTTTCCTTCTCTCTCTTTCTCTCAATTCAATTAGGGTTGTGAAAGGAGTGAAAGAGGCTTAGGGACGTCCTTTAAATAGAGTAGGAACATCCTAAAATAAGTTCCTTTGAGATTAGGAAAGAATCCAAATCGAAAATTAGGAAATTTCCTAATTTCAGTTTCGGAGGCAACTGAGGGTCGATGGGAGGGTCGATGATCCCGTCGACCCTAGGTTCTCTAAGTTGTTCGACCCTCCCTTCAAAACTGAGGCTCTGACTTTTTGTTTTAGGGGGTCCGACCCTCCTTGGCTGGGTATGCGACCCTCCCCTTAAATTAAGTGTTTTTGGGTCGATTTGATACCTGGGATCTCGATCTCCTTCACACCCTTGGTCCATTTGACTCGACCATGATGGGTAAACCTGGTTCAAGGTGGTAAGACCGGGTTAGATTGACACGGGTCTTACAACTCCCCCCTACTTATAAAAATTTCATCCTCGAAATTGTACGTACCTTCTGAATCAAATAAGTGAGGGTATTGCTTTTGCATAGCATTTTCTTCTTCCCATGTAATTTCTTCCATGTCTCTACTTTTCCATGTGACCTTAACATAATAGATATCTCGATTGCGTAGACGTTGAACCTTTCGGCTGGGGATTTCTGTTGGTGTTACTTCAAATGTCAAATCATCAGTCAAATCTGGTAAATCTACTGTCAAAACGTGCGTTGGATCCTTGACATACTTCTTCAATAGGGAAATGTGAAATACATCATGCACACTCGACATAGATGGTGGTAGTGCTAACTAATAAGCCACTTTACCACGCTTAGCTAGAATTTCATACGGCCCGACATATCTAGGACTTAGTTTCCCTTTCTGTTCGAACCTTTTCAATCCTCGCATAGGCGATACCTTCAAAAATACTTTATCACCTATGGCGAACTCCAGATCTCTGCGTCGAGTATCTGCATATTGCTTTTGACGATTCTGAGCTGTTCTTACTCTTTCCTTGATAATATCGACCACTCGGCAAGTCTCTTCAACAAATTCTGGCCCAACAATACTACGTTCTCCAACTTCATTCCAAAACAAAGGAGTTCGACACTTCCTGCCATACAGTGCTTCATAAGGTGACATCTGTATAGTAGCTTGATAGCTATTGTTATAAGAGAACTCGATCAATGGTAACTTTTCATCCCATGATCCTTTGAAATCAATTACACATGCTCGTAGCATATCTTCTAGAATCTGGATTGTACGCTCGATCGTCCGTCTGCGTTTGTGGGTGGAATGCAGATCGAACTTCAACGTTGTACCCATAGCCTTTTGCAATCCTTCCCAAAACTTGGAAGTAAATCGTGGATCTCTATCAGACACAATGCTTTCTGGAACACCATGTAATCGAACAATATTATCCACATACAGCTTTGCTAACCTTTCCAGTGTATACTGAGGTCGTATAGGTATGAAGCGAGCTGTTTTAGTCAGACGGTCCACAATTACCCAAACTGTGTCAACTACTCGAGGAGTCAGTGGTAGTCCTGTGACGAAGTCCATAGTGATGCAGTCCCATTTCCATGCTGATTCCGGTAATGGCTATAACAGTCCTGCGGGTCTTTGTCGTTCAGCCTTTACTTTCTGACAATTTAGGCATTGAGACACGAACTTGGCTACATCTGCTTTCATCCCTCTCCACCAATATAGTTTCTTTAGGTCATGATACATTTTCGTACTCCCAGGATGTATCGAATAGATGGTGGTGTGGGCTTCTTTCATCAGTCGGTGTCGAATGTCTACACTTTCTGTCTCGGGTACACATATTCTTCCTTTATACTTCAGTACTTTCTCTTCGTCCAAGGTGAACTCAGGGTTAGTCCTACCTTTTTCGATATCTTCTTGTACTGTTCTCAGATAAGGATCTGATTTGATAGCTGTCTTCACTTCATCCATTATATCCGGTATAATCTTCAATGCAGCGAACATGTTCGAAAATCGATGAACAAACCCTTGGTTGGCTGATCCATCCGTTGTGTCTATCACATACTGCTCGTTTCCGTGATTGAATACCATTCCGGTAGTACAGATTGCTGCAGTTGTGCAACCTCTCCTTGCGATTTTATCATTGCTTTTCTGCTTAATGCATCCGCTACTACGTTCGCTTTTCCTGGATGATACTGGATATCACAATCATAGTCTTTCAATAGTTCCAGCCATCTTCTTTGTCTCATATTCAACTCCTTCTGATTAAATAAATAAGTAAGACTTTTATGGTCCGACTTAATCTGAAATTTCTCTCCGTATAGGTAATGTCTCCATATCTTGACAGCATGTACTACTGCCGCTAACTCCAAATCATGGGTGGGGTAATTTTCTCATGTATCTTCAATTGTCTCGAGGCATAAGCAATTACTTTCTCTCCTTGCATAAGCACACATCCTAGTCCCAGTCCCGACGCATCAGTGTATAAAGTAAATGTCTGTCCTGGAACGGGAATATTCAAAATCAGAGCGGATATCAATCTGGTCTTCAATGTTTGGAAACTCTTCTCACATTTATCGGTCCACACGAACTTTTCACCTTTCTTAGTCAAACTGGTGAGAGGTATGGCAATCCGGGAATAGTCTTCTACGAATCTCCGATAATAACCAGCTAGACCTAGAAAACTTCTAATTTCTGAAACGCTCTTTGGTGCTTCCCACTTTACAATAGTCTCGATCTTGCTGGGGTCCACTTTGATTCCTTCAGCGGATACTACATGGCCTAAGAAGGCGACTTCACTTAGCCAAAACTCACACTTTGAAAATTTTGCATATAACTTCTCTTTCCTTAAACGTTGTAGGGCGGCGTTTAGGTTCTTGATATGGGTTTCTTTGTCCTTGGAGTATACCAATATATCATCAATAAATACTATAACCGACGTATCCAACATATCATGGAAGACCCGGTTCATGAGTTCCATAAAAGTTGCGGGTGCATTTGTTAATCCAAAAGACATGACCAAGAACTCATAATGTCCATATCTGGTCCTGAAAACTGTCTTAGGAATATCACCCTCTTTAATCTTCAATTGATGATAACCCGATCGAAGATCGATCTTAGAAAATACCTTTGCTCCTTGTAACTGATCGAACAAGTCATCGATCCAAGGTAGTAGATATCGATTCTTGATTGTCAGTTTATTCAGCTCCCGATAGTCGATGCATAATCGAACGCTACCGCCCTTCTTCTTCACGAATAACACTGGTGCTCCCCATGGTGATATACTGGGTCGAATATAACCCTTGTCCAGCAGTTCCTGTAGTTGCACTTTTAGTTCCTTCAGTTCAGTAGGAGCCATTCTGTAAGGTGCTTTTGATACTGGTGCGGCTCCAGGTACAAGATCTATCACAAACTCTGTGGCTCGGTCGGGTGGTAGTCCTGGTAGTTCCTCCAGAAATACGTCGGGATAGTCCCGCACGACTTCAATGTCTTCCATTTGTGGTGCTTCCTTGGTTAGGTCGACCACTGATACTAGATACCCGACTGCCCCCTTCTCAAGGCACTTCTTAGCCTTTAGTGCTGAGAGTATGAGCTTGCGTTTACGGGGAAGTTTGGTTCTCGAAAAACTAAATTCTACTCCTTCTTTGTCTTTAAATGTTAGCTTCTTTTCGACGCATAATAGGTTTGCAGAATGCCGAGCTAACCAGTCCATTCCCAAAATGACGTCAAAGTCTGCCATCTCAAGTTCTATCAAGGTTGCATCTAAGGTTTTCTCGCCAATGAGAACTGGACATGGTCCATAACCTTTCTCTAATTCCACTTCTAACCCCATCGGTGACCGTACAAGTAATTTGTAGTCTAATGTTTTGATGGGTAAGTTTATCTTCTTTCCGAATGACACAGATATAAATGAATGAGTAGCTCCTAAATCAAAGAGTACTCTGGCGGGTACGCCATTTATAGGTACAATACCTGTGATTTATTTTACTTAGTCTACATGCTCATACTATGTAATTACAATTTGAAAAAGTTTCAGTCATACCTGTGACCACATCGGGTGATGCGGCAGCATCCTCGAATGTAATAGCATATACCCATCCCTGATGTAACTGCTTCTTGGGCTTAGGGTACTCCCTTGCCATATGTCCCGATTGGTTGCAGTTATAACACTTCGGACTTTCAGAATTTGGCTTTGGCTGAGGTTGAGCTACTAGAGTAGTCTTGGTTGCAGCAGTAAAATTCTGAGGGCGGAAAGGCTTATATGTCCTGTTATTGCCTCCGTTGTAAGAATTTTCCGCTGGCCTTTTGATACCCCGATTCTGTGTGAAATAACTCTCCGTCTGGCTCGATTCAATAACTTGAGTGATTTGGACAGCTTCATTATAAATCTTATTTTCTAAGCCCAGAACGTGCTCTCTGATGCTTCCTCTCAGTCCCGTGACGAACCTACGGGTTTTTGTGTCTTCTTCCTGCATACTAAGTGGTGCGAAGAAAAACAGCTCTTCATAATGCTGTTGATATGCATCCACTGACATCTGTCCCTGATATAGACTCAGGAACTCCTTCTCCATAGAATCTCTGAAGCTTCGTGGAAAATATTTCTCAAAGAAAGCTTCTTTATAAACAGCCCAAGTCAGTAGGGCGTGCTTGGTCAATAAGTAAGCCCTAGCCGATTTCCACCAATGATGTGCGTCACTCTTTAGCATAAAGGTGGCACATAATACTTTTTCTTCCTTTGTAATAGTCATCATGAGGAAATTTCTCTCCATCTCGTCTATCCAGTGTGCTGGCCATAATGGATCAGACGGTTTGCCGTTAAATTCCCTGGGCTTCATCTTCAAAAATCTCTCAACCAGTCGAGAGTGATCCATCTGATTTTGGGGATATGCCCCAAACATAGGGGGTGGATATTGGTAATTAACCTGAGCTGCTTCCGGACCGGGTACTGGAATTTGTGCAGTAGGTTGTTGAGGTGTCTAAGGTGTTGGGTGGTTACCCACCGGTGCTGCACTGGCTTATCCCGTCTGCATGGGTGTAGCATGAGCAGCCTGAAACATGATTCCCATTGCAACCTGCATTTGAGCCTGTGCGTGTTGCATCTATTGCAGCTGCTGAGCTAGGTTCATAACTACGGTTTCCAGTTCCGGTGGTGGAGGTGGCAAATTCGTAGGATTTGCCTGATCTGGATTTCCTGGGACATATACATTCTCCTTGCTAGTTTTCTCCACAGGTGGTGGTGGTGGAACTGCATTTCGGCTCTGTCTGGGTACTCTTCTTCCAGACATATTTTCCTTCTGAGATGGGTGGTGCCTGAAAATCATCAAAATAAGTGAAAAAATCATTGATACTCCATGTAGGCACGTTAACCGATGTTTCAAATTTCAATTCATTTTATGAAAATAATGCTGTCTTTTCTATGCAGGGTCGATGGTATGTCCGACCCTTAGTATCCGACCCTGGGAATGACCTGTTCTTCCCGAGAGCTGAGGGTCGATGGGTGTCCGACCCTCAGTTCTGACCCTTAGTTTTCTATCAGATTCCCGAGAGCCGAGGGTCGATGGGAGGGTCGATCCGAGTGTCGATGGTTCTGGTCGAATTGTCCGACCCTCAGACCAAAAATCAGATTTTTAAGATCCGATTTTTGGGTCATTTTTTATTCTTTCCCTCCCGTTTCGACTCATCTCTCCCTTCTAAGTTGCTACAGTGCCACTCCACTAGTTTTGGTCAGTTTGAGTCTGGGTTTCGACGTCCACATCATCCCTACATGTATGTTTTCTCATTTTACCTGTTTTTAGGTTTCCATTTCTAGGTTTTTGCCTATTTAACTGGTATTCTTCAAATTAAACTTTTTCCAACCGTAAAAATTCAATTTTTATTGGGGGCTTTTGTTATTGGTGTCTCAAGAAACGAAAGCCCTCAAAAATTTTTGAGTTTCATCATTTGGTTATCGAGAAACTTGGATTTTTGCTCGTTTGCTCTAATTTGTCGAAATTTTTTCGATTTCTTGAAATTCCTTCAAATTGGACTTCATTAGTTCCAATTTCCCATTGTGTGAGTGTTGTAGGATATGTTGGAACCTACGTAAGTCCTCCTGCCCGCGTGTACGGGTGAAAAGTGAGGCTTTCGGCCAATTTACGTCGTTATAATGTCAAATTTCAGATTTTTATCCTATTAACTCCTTGTCTCCCTTTTTCTTTCTTATCTGCAGATACCATGGCTCGTACCATGATACCCAGAGTTCGTGATCCGCTTCGTTTCCGCTCCATCGAAGCCTAGGCACAGTATGTCGACTATGCTCGTAAGAAAGTGGAGGGTGGTCGTATGGTGAACTTGGCTGAGCTAGCCTTGTTCAACGTAGAGAGAGCATTTGGTGATATGGGGTGGCTCCCTGTCATCACTTACGATGCGTGCACATGTCCGGATTTGGTGCGCCAGTTCTATTGTAATCTCCAGGTGGTGGGGAATTACAATGACGTTGAGCGTTGTCAAGAGTTGCGCATCACCAGCTATGTTAAAGGGGTGCACATTTCATTTGACTATCGACAACTGGCCGATCTGCTGGGCATTCCTTATGATGGCCCCATGGTTTACTGTGCACCTGGAGAGCCCCAGTTTGTTTCCATGGAGATGAGGGCAGAGATCGACAATCAGCTGCTACGACCTGATCACTGGCAGATGAGAGCTTGTTACCTGCGTCCAGCTCCACGGGTCTTCTGCAAGATTATCCAGCATAATCTGATTCCGCAGAGTGGGCACTATGAGAGGGTTTCTCAGCTGACCCAATTCTTGATATATAGTATCTGCACCAGACAGCCCGTCTGCCTTCCCTACATCTTCACGCGGACCATGATTAGTGCTACATTGTCCGGTCATAGGGGTAATCTACCCTATGGACGTATGATTACTGTTCTTCTGACCCGCCTGGGGATTGACTTAGTGGATGAGAAGATTCAGGAGAAGACCTTCTCGTCGCCTCTAGATTGGGAGGCTATCTGCAAGATGGGTATGCGGGATGCCCAAGTTAGTGATGAGGAGAGGAACGAGATGGTACGCCCTCACACTCGCATTGAGATGGCTGACGCTGAGGCTGCTGCTGCCGCTGCTAGAGCTCATGTGGATCCTGTCGATGATGATGATCGTATGTATATGGATGTCGACTCGATACCACCGCCTTCACCTACGCATGCGGCTGGAGTTGGTACTTCTTCTGCGACGGATCCTGTACCTGAGACTGGTCCTTCTCATGCAGCTGGTCCTTCACGCCCACCTCCTGACCTGATGGAGATGTTGTAGGAGATCAGGGAGGCTCAGTGCAGATCTGATCTGAGGATGGAGGAGTTGCTAGACGCTCAGCGTGTGAGAGTGGATGATCTGTTAGCCGCCCAGGACATATCAGACACACGGATGGGAGAGCTCATAGAGGTTCAGTGTGCGACTGATCGGAGGGTAGCCGATCTCACAGCTAGTCTACAGACGAACCAGACTCAGATAGTCTGGTTGACTAGAGTCTATGCTGAGGACTATGACAGAGAATGTGAGGCCCCGCCTCCTCCTTCACCTCCAGCTTCTTGATTGTACTTTATTTTCCTTGTACTACAGAGTAACTATCTGGATTGTGGACTGTACTCTGCTTTAGTTATGTATATACGTTTTGTTTCTCTCTCTCATTGTATGTATCTTGTTTCCCCTTTAATAGATGCATTATTCTCTTTTTAAATTTGGTCTCAACCATCAATGGTGCTTATAATATGTTAATATTATGGTTTTTACTTTTATCCTATCTCAGTTCACAATTGTCTCGAATGTATGTTAGTTCAGCGGACAAGGCCTGAGATGCTCTGATACCAAGTTGTCACACCCCAATTCCACACTATTCAGAATGGTGTGATGAACCGCTAGCAAATCAATGGTTCAACCAGGATCTCGAGTAGGCTATATCCGTGTTATCTGAACCCCATACATCCATAACCATAATCAGAGTAAATACACAATAGCGGAAGTCTTATAATAAAATAAACTGAGAATCTACTGTGATATTAATATTTAAATAACAATTTATTCTGTATCAACTGAGACATAAATAAATATCAAATACATGTCTTTATTAAATCTAAATAAAGAAATCTAGAAAATATCTAATCGAATACACATGAGTTGCACTCGCAAGAGGAGTCATGTGTATCTACTTCAGCTTCAGCTTCCATCGCCACTACGTTCCCGTACGCTGGAGCATTCATATAATCTTCAACGATATAACCTGCATCATCAACTAAAAATATTCGACGTCGAGGGTGAGCACACATCATGGCTCAGTGAGTAGACAAAACAATGCAACATTACATATGCATGCAATCAATTCATATCTTTAGTCTGGTTTATAGTTTGCAATGCGCAATAGAAAGGTTGGGTGGTCAAAGGTTAACATTTATTGACCCCGCCTCTATACACAGGGTGTGGAAGTCCGCCCGAAGGTTAACGTTTATCGTCATCCCCATCCACCCTAATCATGAACATTATATAACAAAGGTTAACATTTATTGCTATATAGTGCCATACCAACACGTAAGCCCCTGTTGGCGAGGGCTTACAAACTGGGCTCGCAACTAACCAATCCTAATGCCAAAATGTATCCAAGGCCTCACCCCAGCATCCCTCAGAATGTCCATAGAGATTGAGCTAAGGCCCCCCGATAGAGTCAGAGACTACAAGGACCGAGATCACCTCCCCTGATGCTCTACGACATAATAGTTCTGCTAAGGTAATGGCGATACGACAATGCTAATGCACAAGACTTGAGTTAGAGATAGAGCTAAAGTGCTGAGACCCGCCAAAGGTTAACGTTTATTGACGTTCTCATCACACTTCCCCTGATACTCGCTCTCATCAAGTACACCAACCACACACATACAATCACATGCCTATTCCTATCATCATCATCATCATCATGTTATAAACAATAAAGTAAATATGCATGAATAAATAATAGAAATATTGGATGACATGTTGTATGAACATTACAAACATATTCGCATAGAATCAAGCATGGCATTGGACTCAAGAAAATAGAAAATAGTTTGTTATTAACCAATTAGTTTAGAGTTTTATTTCCTCACCTTAGCTTGCTAATAGATACTTTTCTAAGCTTTATTATCACCTTTATATTGTTATTGTATTGCTAGAAAACCTAACAAAGTCGATAGAATTTAATTAGAATTAATTCTAAATTTAAAAACCATTCTGTTAACTGAGGGTCGGAGGTAGGGTCGGAGTCCTGATCGACCCTGGGTGCGACCCTCCCCAAACTCTGAACTTCTCGAACATTGAGGGTCGATAGTTAGGATCACCTAGGGTCGTGTGGTCATCGACCCTTGGTGCGACCCTCGGTGTACTTTGGTCAATTTCCCTCTTTTAGTCCATTCTTCATGCTTGGGATCCTATGGCTTGCTCCTATATTCCATTCAACATTCATTCCATGGTCTGGAACCATGAATCATCCACCTAAATAGCTTTCATGCATTCTCCTATGGTTTTCCATGAAAACCTAACCATGGGTTGATGGTTTGGGTTTCTCCGAGATCACACTCTCATCAATATCTAACCTAAGGTCTGTAGAAACTCATGGAATTAGTATCCATACATGAGAAGAATACTCCTTCTCTGCAACTCTTCTCTTTTGGCTAAATTCTCTTCCTTGCTTCTCTTCTTCTCCTTTTCCTTCTCTTTTCTTTCTCTCAATTCAATTAGGGTTGTGAAAGGAGTGAAAGAGGCTTAGGGACGTCCTTTAAATAGAGTAGAAACATCCTAAAATAAGTCCCTTTGAGATTAGGAAAGAATCCAAATCGAAAATTAGGAAATTTCCTAATTTCAGTTTCGGAGGCAACTGAGGGTCGATGATCCCGTTGACCCTAGGTTCTCTAAGTTGTCCGACCCTCCCTTCAAAACTGAGGCTCTGACTTTCTGTTTTGGGGGGTCCGACCCTCCTTGGTTGGGTATGCGACCCTCCCCTTAAATTAAGTATTTTTGGGTCGATTTGATACCTGGGATCTCGATCTCCTTCACGCCCTTGGTCCATTTGACTCGACCATGATGGGTAAACCTGGTTCAAGGTGGTAAGACCGGGTTAGATTGACACGGGTCTTACAGCTTCCCACTTCACGATAGCTTTGATCTTGCTAGGATCCACTTTAATTCCTTTAGTGGATACTACATGGCCTAGAAAAGAGACTTTCTTTAGCCAAAACTCACACTTTATAAATTTGGCGTAGAGCTTCTCCTTCCGTAATCGCTGCAGAGTGGCGTTTAGATTCTTAATATGAGTTTTCTCATCTTTGGAGTAGACCAATATATCATCGATGAATACAATAACCGACGTATCCAACATATCGTGGAATACCCGATTCATAAGTTCCATAAAGGTTGCTGGTGCGTTCGTCAATCCGAAAGACATGACCAAAAATTCATAATGTCCATATCTGGTCCTGAATGCTGTCTTGGGAATATCACCATCCTTAATCTTCAGCTGATGGTAGCCTGACCGAAGATCGATCTTGGAGAACACTTTGGCACCTTGCAACTTATCGAACAAATCATCGATCCAAGGCAATGAATATCGATTCTTAATTGTCAGTTTATTCAGTTCTCGATAATTCTTCTTTACGAATAATATTGGCGCTCCCCATCTGGTCAACAAATTGCAGAATCCCGAAAGTGAGTTATACCTAAAAGCCCTGGAACTCATAATGAGCGTAAGCTGATTGTGGGAGGGGGGGGATCTGTTGTGGATGTTCCTGCGTTTCGGCCCAGGAACAGGGAAGCCCGTCATAGAGCAGTTGACTAGAAGTAGAAGACTGCTGGCCTGAGAGAAGGTGGCCTCTCTCGGGAAACATGGCCCAATTTAATCCCCCACCTTCGGCGATGCCGATATGAAATCCATCAAGACGCTCTCCCACGGTCTCGTCGGGACGGGGACTGATCCCGTGCGTGGCATGGGCCCGCCCGCATCCAAAGTCGGCAAGGACTCGGTACCGACAATAGTGAACCTTGTCGCTCTTCTTTCTTTCCTCGTGGGCAGGAAGCACACCAGCAGCGTGCGACTGCCGGCGCCGATGTAGTATACTCTCTAATAGAAAAAGGGGGCTGGTCAGATGGCAGCACTCGCTAATGAGAAAATAGGATTCCTATTCAAGATCACTGCAGTTCCTTTTCGGGCGGCTGTAGGACGGACGACCACCTATAGGTGGTAGGGGGGCGGCCGGTGAGCTCAACCTCGAACCATCGTTATTAGTTCCTATTCCCTCCCTGCACGAACCTTCGGCATGGTGCTCACTGAACTTCAGTAATATCTAGCAAGTCGAGTCTTATGTCGGTCATATAGAACACCAACACATAAAAAAGGGCTGAAGGAACCGGTCCATGACTTGTCATCGGTGGAATGCTACCTCCAATTCCCTATTTGCTCTTCTAGTTCATAAAGGATCTTATCTTAGCCCACACCGGTTACCGACCTCGTAGGCCTTTTAAGATGCTTAACGCAGCCGTTCCAGTTTATTGCACTGCAATCAAAGGCGCTTTGGAATGCCCGACAACTCAATTTGTCCGGTAAACTACTCGGGGCTCACGTAGCCCATGCCGGATTAATCGTATTCTGGGCCGGACCAATGAACCTATTTTAAGTGGCTCATTTTGTATTGTCTCCTTGTCAGGGTGGCCGTTAGGCTGCCCGATTGATAACTTATATATTTAATTAAAACCTTCTCCACCAAAGTACAAGAGAGTTAATAAAAGCCTGCTCGAGGCCTCAACGCGGGGCCGGGCCTAGAGGTTTGATTTTTGCCTCCTTCTCAATTGTCACTGAGCATTCCTAGTCACACGGGAAGAGAGGTCAAATGGCAAGGCCATACGCCCGTTTGGCTCCTCGCGGAGTCACCCCCACCCCCTAAAGTGGTAAAGAAGGGCTCTTTGGGGTCACATTTTCTTTCTAAGTTGATGCAGCCTGGCGATGAAGTTAGTTCTCGCTTTTATCGTTATCATCGGAGGCCGGGACATGGTACTGGCTTTTGTAAGACATTATCGTCAATCATCCATGACCGTCTCACTTCTGGTGAGCTGAAGTACAATTCAGTTGAAGCTTCACTTTAACAACTTCTCCGCCCTATCGACTTTGGATTGATGACTAGTCTTGATTGGAGCCAATGTACCGGCACAACAAAGGCCATGGATCTTTCCTCGAAGAGCGCAATCACATGGTGATATGCTAGGACGAATGTAACCCTTGTCCAGCAGTTCTAGTAGTTGTACTTTCAATTCCTTCAGTTCAGTAGGAGCCATTCAATAAGGTGCTTTCGATACTGGTGCGGCTCCAGGTATAAGATCTATAACAAACTCTATGGCTCGGTTGGGTGGTAATCCTGGTAGTTCTTCAGGAAATACGTCTGAAAAGTCACGCACGGCATCAATATCTTCCATTCGTGGTGCTTCATTGGTAAGGTTGACCACAGATACTAAATACCCGATTGCTCATTTCTCGAGGCACTTCTTAGCCTTTAGCGCAGAGAGTATGAGCTTTCGTTTACGAGGAAGTTTGGTTCTCGAAAAACTGAACTCTGCTCCTTCTTTGTCTTTAAATGTCAGCTTCTTTTCGACAGACAATAGGTTTACAGAATGCCGAGCTAACCAGTCCATTCCCAAGATGACGTCAAAGTCTGCCATCTCAAGTTGGATCAAGGTTGCATCCAAAGTTTTTTCATCAATAAGAACTGGACATGGCCTATAACCTTTTTCTAACTCCACTTCTAATCCCATAGGTGATCGTACAAGCAGTTTGTAGTCTAAGGATTTAAGGGGTAGATTTAGCTTCTTTCCAAACGACACAGATATAAAAGAATGAGTAGCTCCTGAATCAAAGGGTACTCTGGCGGGAATGCCATTAATAGGTACGATACCTGTGATTTGTTTTGGTTTAGTCTACATGCTCATACAATGTTATACAACTAACTAAAAAAATTTAAGACATACCTGTGACCACATCAGGCGATGCGGCAGCATCCTCAGATGTAACCGCGTAAACTCGTCCTTGATGTAGCTGCTTCTTGGGCTTAGGACATTCCCTTGCCATATGTCCTACTTGATTGCAATTATAACATTTTATCCCTTCAGTAATTGGCTTCTGTTGCTGTTGAGCTATGGGAGTAGTCTTGGTTGCAGCGGTAAATCCTTGAGCATGGAAGGGTTTGAATGTCTTGTTATTCCCTCCGTTATAAGAATTTTCAGCTGGCCTTTTTATACCTCTGTTTTGCATGAAATAACTCTCCTTCTGGCTCGATTCTATAACTCGAGCAATTTGTACCGCTTCATTATAGATTTTCTTTTTAAGTCCCAAGACATGCTCGCGGATGCTTCCCCTAAGTCCCATGACGAACCTTCGGGTCTTGGTGTTTTCCTCTTGCATACTGGCGGGTGCAAAGAAGAATAGTTCCTCATAACGCTGTTGATATGCATCCACGGTCATTTGCCCCTGATATAGACTCAAGAACTCTCTTTCCATAGAATCTCTGAAACTTCTAGGAAAGTACTTCCCAAAGAATGCCTCCTTATAAATATCCCAAGTCAGTTGGGCGTGCTTTGTTAATAAATATGTCCTGGTAGACCTCCACCAATGGTGTGCATCTCCTTTCAGCATAAAGGTGGCACACATCACTTTTTCTTCTTCATTTACTGTCATCATCATAAAATTTCTTTCCATTTCGTCAACCCAGTGTGCCGGCCATAAAGGATCTGCTAGCTTGCCATTAAATTCTTTGGGCTTCAGTTTAAGGAAACGCTCCACCAGTCTGGAGTGGTCTAGTTGTTGCGGGACATACGCCCCATACATAGGTGGTTGGTATTGATATCCACCTTGAGCTATCTCAGGATTTTGTACTTGAGCCTGCATGATGGGAGTCTGAGGTGCGTGGGTGTAAGACCCGTACCAATCTAACCCGGTCTTACCACCTTGAACCAGGTTTACCCATTATGGTCGAGTCAAATGGACCAAGGGCGTGAAGGAGATCGAGATCCCAGGTATCAAATCGACCCAAAAACACTTAAAATAGGGGAAGGGTCGCATACCCAGCTAAGCAGGGTCGGACCTCCCAAAACAGAAAGTCAGACCCTCAGTTTTGAAGGGAAGGTCGGACAGCTTAAGACCCTAGGGTCGACGGGATCATCGACCCTCCCATCGACCCTCGGATTCTGCCGAATATAGAAATTAAAAAATTTCCTAATTTTCGATTGGGATTCTTTCCTAATCTCAGAGGGACTTATTTAGGATGTTCCTAATCTATTTAAAGGACGTCCCTAAGCCACTTTCACTCCTTTCACAACCGTAATCGAATTGAGAGAAAGAGAGGAGAAGGAAAGAGGAAGAAGAAAGGGAAGGAAGAGAAATTAAGCCAAAAGAGAAGAGTTGCAGAGAAAG
This sequence comes from Protea cynaroides, assembly GCA_028583415.1. Taxonomy (NCBI): domain Eukaryota; kingdom Viridiplantae; phylum Streptophyta; class Magnoliopsida; order Proteales; family Proteaceae; genus Protea; species Protea cynaroides. Next base: position 18,351,289 of record CM053266.1, read on the forward strand.
ATTATCTTCTCAGGTATGGATACTAATTCCAGGAGTTTCTACAGACCTTAGGCTAGTTAATGTTGAGAGTGTGATTTCGGAGAAACCTAAACCATCAAGCTATGGTTAGGTTTCCATGGAAAACCATAGAAGAATGCATGAAAGCTATCTAGGTGGGTTATACATGGTTTCAGACCATGGGATGAATGTAGAATGGAATGTAGGAGCAAGCCATAGGATTCTAAACACGAAGAATGGATTAAAAGAGGAAATTGGACCAAAGTGCACCGAGGGTCGCACCGAGGGTCGATGACCATCCGACCCTAGGTGTTCCTGACCATCGACCCTCAGTGTTCGGGAAGTTCAGAATCGAGGGAGGGTCGCACCCAGGGTCGATCCTGACTCCGACCCTAACTCCGACCCTCAGTTAATAGAATGGTTTTTAAATCTAGAATTAATTCTAATTAAATTCTATCGACTTTGTTAGGTCTTCTAGCAATATAATAACACTGTAAAGGTGATTCTAAAGCTTGGAAAAGTATCTATTAGCAAGCTAAGGTGAGGAACCAGAACTCCAAATTAAATTGGTTAATAACAAACTATTTTCTATTTCTTGAGTCCTATGCCATGCTTGATTCTATGCGAATATGTTTGTAATGTGCATACAGCATGCCATCCAATATTTCTATTACTTGTTCATGCATATTTACTTTATTGTTTATAACATGATGATGATGATGATGATAGGAATATGCATGTGCTTCTATGTGTGTGGTTGATGTACTTGATGCGAGCGAGTATCAGGGGAGGTGTGATGAGAACGTCAATAAACGTTAACCTTTGGCGGGTCTCAGCACTTTAGCTCTATCTCTAACTCAAGTCTTGTGCATTAGCATCGTCGTATCGCCATTACTTTAGCAAAACTATTATGTCGTAGAGTATCAGGGGAGGTGGTCTCGGTCTTTGTAGTCTCTGACTCTACCAGGGGGCCTTAGCTCTATCTCTATGGACATTCTGAGGGATGCTAGGGTGAGGCCTTGGATACACTGTTTGGCATTAGGATTGGTTAGTTGCGAGCCCAGTTTGCAGCCCTCGCTAACAGGGGCTTACATGTTGGTATGGCACTATATAGCAATAAACGTAACCTTTGTTATATAATGTTCATGATTGGGTGCATGTGAGTTGACGATAAACGTGATCTTCGGGTAACGTCACACACTCGTGTATAGAGGCGGGGTCAATAAATGCGACCTTTGGCTACCTAAACCTTTCTATTGCATACTGCAAACTTTAAACCAGACCAAAGATATAATTTGATTTGCATGCATATGTATTGTTGCATTGTTTTTGGCTACTCACTGAGCCGTGATGTGTGCTCACCCCTCGACGTCGAATATTTTTAGTTGATGATGCAGGTTATACCGTTGAAGACTATGTGAATGCGTCTGCGTACGGGAAAGTGGCAGCGATGGAAGTTGAAGCTGAAGTGGATACACATGACTCCTCTTGCGAGTGCAACTCGTGTGTATTTGATTAGATATTTTATAGGTTTCTTTATTGGATTTATTAAGACATGTATTTGATATTTTAATATTTATGTCTCAGTTGAAAACAGAATAATTTTCTATTAAATTAATGATATCATCTTAGTTTCTCAGTTCATGTTATTATAAGACTTCCTATTGTGTATTTACTTTGATTATGATTACGGATGTGTGTAAGTTTAGATAACGCGGGGATAGCCTATTTGAGATCCTGGTTGAACCGTTGGTTTGCTAGCGGTTCATCACACCATTCTGAATAGTGCGGAATTGGGGTGTGACAGTGGGGTACTGTGTTACTTCCCCCTGGAGCTGTGCTTGCCTGTCCTGTTGGCATTGGAGGTGTCTGTGTAGTTGGAAAAGTCATGTCTATGGCAGCTTGCATAGTAGCCGCACCTGTTGCATTTGCTGCAGCTGTTGGGCCAAGTTCAATACGACTGTAGCCAGGTCTGTAGGTGGAGCTGGCAGATTTATAGGATTTGTCTGTCCATTAATGATGGACGGTGCCGTGTTCGTATTCCCTTGTGTTTCCGGGTGTGTCTGGCTATCTTCCCCCACAGGTGGTGGTGGTGGGATAGAGTTATGACTTTGTCCGGTTACTCTGCGTCCAACCATTATCTAATCTGGTAGTGGGATTGCTTGAAAATCATTGAACACGTGAGACAATCATTATATACTTTATTCTCATATTTTAAAACCACTAACAAATGCAAATTTCAAAATTTTCAGATCATTCTATCGAAAATGTTGTATTTTCACTGCAGGGTCGATGGTGGGGGTCGATGGATGTCCGACCCTCAGTCTGCGACCCTGAGGAATCACTAATTCTTCCCAAGAGCCGGGGGTCGATGAGGGGGTCCGAGGATGTCCGACCCATGGTGCGACCCTTGGTTCTCTGTCAGATTACAGAGAGCCGAGGGTCGATGCGGGGGTCGATGGGTGGGTTGATGGTTTTGGTCGAATTCTCCGACCCCCAGACTAAAAATCAGATTTTTAAGTTCTGATTCTGAGTCTATTTCCCATTCTTTCTCCTCCGCTCCGACTCGTCTCATCCCTCTGAGTTGCTACAGTGACAATTCCGATCCGTTGGTGGTTTGTGCTTCTCGTTTCGATGTCTACACCTCCTCTACAGGTATATCTTCTACGTTTTCATGTTTTTAGGTTTCCTTACCAAGGTTTTTGCTCGTATATCTCGTTTTCTTCAAATTAAACTTTTTCCAACCTTAAAAATTCGATTTTTATTGGGAGCTTTTGTTGTTGGTGACTCAAGGAACGAAAGCCCTCAAAAATATTTGAGTTTCATCGGTTGGTTATCGAGAAACTTGAAATTTACCCTTTTTGCACTAATTTGTCGAGATTTTGAATTTCTTGAAATTTCTTCCAATCCAATCTCATAGCTAAAATTTCCAATTGTATGAGTCTTACAAGATAGTTTAGGATCTATGTAAGTCCTCCTGCCCACGTGTATGGATGAAAAGTGAGGCTTTTGACCAATTTACCTCGTTATAATGTCAAAATTTCAGGTTTTTCATCTCTACTAAGCCATTATTTGTTTTTCTTTGTTATTTGCAGATACTATGGCTCGTGCCAAGGTACCTAGTGTTTGCGACCGTCTTCGCTTCCGTTCCAATGAAGCCGAGACGCAGTATGCCCACTACGCTCGTAAGAAAGTAGAGGGAGACTGCAAGGTGGACTTGGCTAGCCTGGCCTTGTTCAATGTGGAGGGGGCTTTTGGTGATATGGGCTTGCTCCCTGTCATCACCTATGACGCCTGTACCTGTCCTGACTTGGTACGACAGTTCTATTGTAATCTCTAAGTAGTGGAGGATTACAACGACGTTGAGAGGGGTTGTGAGCTCAGGATCACTAGCTATGTCAAGGGAGTTGAGATTTCTTTTGACTATCGGCAGCTAGCGGACTTGTTGGGTATCTCATATGATGGCTCCTTCGTATTCTGTGCCCCTGGAGAGCCCTAGTTCTTTTCATTACAGATGAGGGCTAAGATAGACCGTCAGCTCATCAGAGAGGATCGTTGGGAGATGAAAGTGAGTTACCAATGTTCAGATCCACGGGTGTACTGCAAGATTATTCAGCACAACCTGATATCGCAGAGTGGACATTACGAGAGGGTCTCCCAGTTGACCCAGTATCTGCTGTACTGTATATGCACTAGGCAGCCCATCTGCCTTCCTTACATCATCATGCGGACGATGATCAGCGCTATGTTGCCCAGTCATACTGGCAACTTGCCGTATAGACGCATGATTACTACGCTGCTTACCCGCCTGGGTGTTGACTTGATGGATGAGAAGATTCAGGAGAAATCCTTCTTATCGCCTCTCGATTGGGAGGCCATCTGTAAGATGGGCATGCGGGATGCACAGGTCAGCGATGAGGAGAGGAACGCGATGGTGCGACCTCACACTCGAGTGGAGATGGCTGATGCTGAGGCAGCAGCAGCAGTCGCTGGAGCAGGGGTTCATGGGGATGATGACGATCGTCTGTACATAGATGTGGATGTCATACCTCCTCCATCACCTACTCATGCTACAGGAGCTGGTCCTTCTTCTTCAGCTGGTCCTTCACATGCAGCTGGTCCTTCGTATGCACCTTCTGATGACATGATGGGGATATTGCATGAGATACGAGAGGCTCAGCGCATGTCTGATCTGAGGATGGGAGAGCTTCTAGAGGCTCAGCACTTGTCCGATACGGGTGGGAGGGCTTAGGGATGCTCGGTGGCGTGGCCCGACCAGCGGGTGGCTGATCTCACAGCTAGTCTCCAGTCGACCCAGATGCAGATAGCTTGGTTAACTAGAGCCTACGCTGAGGACTATGATAGAGATCATGAGGCACCGCCTCCCCCATCACCTCCAGCTTCTTGATGTATTTCTTTTATCTTTCTTTTGTTCTTTAGAGTAACTATCCGGGTTGTGGACTGTACTCTTCTTTAATCATATATATAAACGTTTGTTCTTCTTTTGGTTGTATATAAATCTGTTTCTCATTTAATAGATGGATTATTCTCTTTCAGTTTTGTCTCAAACAACACAGATGCTTATGGTGTGTTATTATTACATCTTTTTAAATTTTTATCCTATCTCAGTTCACGAACTTTTATGGAAGTATACTGGTTTCACAGACAGGGCCTGAGATGCTCTGATACCAAGTTGTCACACCCCAATTCTGTACTATTCAGAATGGTGTGATGAACCGCTAATAAACCAATGGTTCAACCAGGATCTCTAATAGGCTGTGTCCGTTGAAAATAAAACCATACACATCCACATTCATAATCAGAATAAATACACAATAGTGAAAGTCTTAATAATAAATGAACTGAGAAATCTAACTGTGATAATCATAAATAAAATATCAAGTTATTGTTGTATCAACTGAGACAAATAAATAAAATATCAATTACATTCCTTTAATAATTCAAACAAAATCTAATCGAATACGCATGAGTTGCACTCGCATGAGGAGTCATGCGTATCCACTAAGACTTCAGCTTCCATTGCCGTCACGTGCCCGTACACAGGAGCATTCATATAATCTTCGACAGTGGTACTTGCATCATCAACTAAAAATATTCGATGTCGAAAGGGTGAGCACACATCATGGCTCAGTGAGCAAACTAAACAATGCAACAATCATATGCATACATTCAATTCATATCTGTGGTCTGGTAAATAAGTTTGCAATGCACTATAGAAAGGTTCGGTGGCCGCCTCGCCTCTATGCACAGGGTGTGAAGGCCCGCCCAAAGGTTAACGTTTATTGTCGTCCCCATCCACCCTACCATGGAATAGAGATAGAGCTAAAGTGCTGAGGCCCGGCCTATGACACTTCCCCTGATACTCTACCCATACCAACACGTAAGCCCCTGCTGGCGAGGGCTTGCAAATTGAGCTTGCAACTAACCAATCCTAATGCCAAACAGTGTATCCAAGGCCTCACCCTAGCATCCCTCAATACGTCCATAGAGATAGGGCTAAGGCCCCCCGACAGAGTCAGAGACTACACGGTCCGAGACCACCTCCCCTCATACACTATGACGTAATAGCACTGCTAAGGTAATGGTGATACGATGATGTCAATGGACAAGACTTGAGTTAGAGAAGAGCTAGAGTGCTAAGGCCCGGCCTATGACACCCCCCCTGATACTCGCTCGCATCAAGCACACTAACCACACATATACATTCACATGTCTATTCCTATCATCATCATCATCATGTTATAAACAATAAATTTAAATATGCATAAACAGTAATAATAGAAATATTGGATGACATGTTAAATGCACATGACAAGCATACACGCATAGAATCAATCATGGCATTGGACTCAAGAAATAAAAACAGTTTATTATTAACCAATTAGTTTAGGTCTGTTCCCTCACCTTTGCTTGATTGCAGATCCTCTTTCAAGTCCTCTTTCAAGCTTTAAGAATCAACTTAATATCACTATTATATCACTAGAAGACCTAATCAAGTCGATAGAGTTTAATTATAATTAATTTTAATTTTTAAAGCTTACTGTTAACTGGGGGTCGATGCCAGGGTCGGATGTTCCATCGACCCTGGGTGCTACCACCCCTATTTTGGACTTCCCGAACACTACGGGTCGATGCTAGGGTCTGGTAGGATCGATTCTCCATCGACCCCACGTGCGACCCCTCGTGGGTTTTGTTGAAATTTTCATCCTACAGTCCATTCTTTCGTGTTTGGGTCCTATGGCTTGCTTCTATAATCCATTATATACATGTTCTATGGTTTATAACTATAATTTATTCCTCTACATGGTTTTAATGATCTTCTCCATGGTTTTCCATTAAAACCTAACCATGGATGGATGATTTGGGTTTCTCTTAGATCATACCCTCTTCACTATCTATTTTAAGGTCTTAAGAAAATTCATGGAGATGGTATCCTTACCTGAGAATTAGACTTGTTTCTCTGAAGCCTTCTCTTTGGTCTTCTTCTCCACTTTCCTTCTCTTCTCCTTCTCTTCTCTTTCTCTCAATCCAATTAGGGTTCTAAAAGGAGTGAAAGAGGCTTAGGGACGTCCTATTTATAGAGTAGAAACTCCCAAAATAAGTCCCACTGAGCTTAGGAAAGAATCCCATTGAAATTTGGAAAGTTTCCAAATCACGATTTCTGTCGACAGATTGGGGGTCGATGAGGGGGTCGGAGATCCCGTCGACCCCTGGTTCTAAATTGTCCGACCCCTGGTTAGAAACTCAGGGTCTGACTTTTATATTGGGGGGGTCCGACCCTGCCTAGCTGGGTGTGCGACCCTCCCCCCTATTTTAGTATTTTTGGGTCAGTTTAATACCTAGGATCGTTATCTCCTTCACGCACTTGGTCCATTGGGCTCGACCATGATTGGTAGACCTGGTTCAAGGTGGTAAGACCAGTTAGTTCGATACGGGTCTTACAAGAAGGAACAACTCATCTACTTCCTTTAGGCCAATCTCGACATCTTTGCTTGAACTGCGACAAACATGCCAGAAATCCCCAAAGCCTAATTGAGCACAATTTCATAGTCGACCCACAGCACTGACCTATGAGGCAAAATAAAAGAGCATTTGCTCTCAAGTAACAGGCTATAATAGAACAGGAAATAGATAAGCTGTTACCAGCCAGTTTTGTCAAGGAAGTCACTTATCCAAGTTGGCTTTCCAATGTTGTAATGGTGCCAAAGTTGGGAGGTCGATGGTGAATATGTATTGACTTTACCGACCTTAATAAAGCATGCCTAAAAAATAGCTACCCTCTGCCTTGTATAGATCAGTTAATAGAAGCCACAGTGACACATGAGTTGCTTTCATTCTTGGATGCTTATTCTGGATACAACCAGATCAAAATGCATCGCTCAAATGAGGAAAACACTACCTTTGTTATAAGCCGAGGCATGTACTATTACACGGTGATGCCATTCGGATTGAAGAACGTGAGATCAACTTACCAAAGGCTCGTCAACAAATTCTTTGAAAAATGAATCGGGCAAAATATGGAGGTATACGTTGAAGATTTCTTAGTAAAAATTGCTTGAGCTCGAACCTATCTGGATGATCTCACCAAGGTCTTCGATGTCATAAAAAAACCATATATGCTTTAATCCTATGAAGTGAGCCTTTGGTGTACATTCAAGCAAGTTCCTCAGATTCATGGTCTCTCAGAGGGAGATTAAGGCTAATCCAGCCAAGATAGCAGCCATCCGTAACATGTCCACATCTGGTAAGCTAAAACAAGTTCAAGAGCTTACTGGCCGAGTAGTACTCCTCTACGGATTCATGTTAAGGTCGGCGGATCACTACCTACCCTTCTTCAAGACGCTTAAGGGAGCAAAACCTTTCATGTAGATGCCCGAGTGCTAAAAAGCCTTCGAAGAACTCAAAGACTACTTGTCATCAACCCCGCTCCTCAACAAGCCCAAGCTCAGAGATGACCTCCTCCTTAATCTAGCTGTCTCTCCCAAGGCAGTCAGCGCGGTGCTATTCAAAGAAGTTGAGAAAGTCTAGAACCCATATATTACATTAGCAAGGTCTTGCTTGATGTTAAGACTAGATACCAACCCATTGAAAAACTGGCTCTCGCGCTAGTGATTGCGACTCGGAAGCTCCAAACATACTTCTACGCCCATAACCGTCTTAACAGACAAGCCTTTGAAGAAATTATTATTCCGATCTGATATCTCGGGATGTATGGTAAAATGAGCAGTGAAACTCGATGAGTTCGACTTAAAATATCAGCCAAGGACCACAATCAAGGCCCAAGCCTTAGTAGATTTTCTCTTTGAAAGTACGATACAGAAGATGAGGCAGAATCAGCTGGCTGCACCTCAGCCATTCAGAGTATCGGTCGAGGGTAGTTGTGGGCCCAAAACAACTATCGTGGATCTTGTACAGAGATGGATCCTCTAATGAACAGGAAGCTGGGGCAAGTTTAGTCCTCACTAGCCTTAAAGAGTTTAGAGTACAGACCACATTCAAATTTGAATTTGCTACAACCAACAACATAGTTGAGTACAAGGCCCTACTAGCAAGAATCAGATTGGCAAAAAAGTTAATGATCACATGGCCCGTCGTATTCAGTGATTCTCAGCTTGTGGTATGGCAGGTCACTAGAATATATGAAGCATGATAGGAGCATTTGGATAAATATTTAGCCAATTTTTGCGAAGTTATCGAAAGCTTCAAAAAATTTGAGCTTTATAACATCTCGCAAGACGACAATAGCGAAGTCGACACCTTGTCAAAGCTGGTCACCTTCGACCTTGGAGACTTTTGAGTTTGGTTTATGCAGACATCTTCAAAACTACAAGCATAGCCCCTATTCTCGAAGCTTTATTTTTCCTGAGCCATGCTGGATCGATCCGATTTTGGCATACCTCAGAGATAATGTACTCTCGGAGGATCGAAAGGAAGTACATCGCATCTAGTTGAAATCAACCAATTTTTTTGTGTACGAGGGAGTCTTATATAAGAAATCCTTTACTCTCCCATTATTGAGGTGTCTCCGACCCTCGGAAGCAAAGTACATGATGTAGGAAGTGCATGAAGGAATCTATGGAAGCCACCAGTGTTAACAAACCTTATGTTTTAGAGTCCTCCACTGAGGGTATTTCTGGTTGAATATGGCCAAGGAATGCGCTGAGTATACAATGGAATGCAAGAAATGCCGGAAGCATGCACATGTCTCCCATCAACCAATAACCCAACTTTAACCCATACTGGCACCAATCCCTATTACGGTATGGGGCATGGACATACTTGGTCCCTTCCCAATGGCCAAATACTAGCATAAGTTTCTGATCGTGGTGATCGATTATTTTACAAAGTGGATGAAACTTAAACCAATAGGGAAGATTATAGCAGCCAAGATTGAAGAATTCTTTAAACTGTTTGTGGTGTACTGATATGGAGTACCACGTATTCTCATCACTGATAACGGTATGCAGTTCACTGATAAATCTTTTAAAAATTTATGCAAAAGGTTTAGCATTGAGCATCGAAAGACCTTGGTAGCCCATCCCCAGGCAAATAGGCAAACTGAGGTCACCAACTAAACCATCCTTTATAGATTAGCTCAACGAATGGATGAAAACAAGAAACTCTAGGTTGAAGAGCTTCCCAATGTGGTCTGATTTTACTAAACTACCAACTGAACCCCGATTGGGGAGACACTCTTTATGCTCGTGTTTAGATCAAAAGTTGTGATCCCAACTGAAGTAGTGGAAAAAACTTACCGGGTACTTCATTTTTCGGAGGAGCAAAACCCAGACATCTGAAGGGCCAACCTTGATTTGCTTGAAGATGTTTGGGAGACCATAGCTTTGTGAGTAGTGGCCTACCAACAAAAAATAGTAAAGTTTACGATTCTAAAGTCAAAGAGAACCTCTTTTGGGTTAAATATTTCATCGTAAGGATGATTGTGGCCTCCGAACCCAGGAAGCAGGGAAAACTGATGCCAACTTGGGAGGGACCTTATCGAGTTGTCAAAACGACGTGACCTAGGATATACTACTTGGAGACCACAAGAGGTTCTGCCATCCCAAGGACATGGCATTCAAGCAACCTTTGATGTAACGGTTCTTTCATCAATAAAGCTAAGTGTTCCTTCCTCTAAGTGGTCACTCACATAGACATCCTTTTCTCCGACCTACATAGTTCAATTCAACCGACCTAGGTAGCTTGGCGAGGGTGGAAACTAATCCAACAAAAATGTGCCTTCATTTCAATCCACATAGCTTGGATAAACCAACATAAGTGGCTCAGGGGGGTGGAAAATTAACTTAACCATCTACAGTGGAAGATCGACTTAACCATCCTAATCTGAAAAAACCAGGAGTGATAAAGCCTCCCATCAATCGGCTAGCCCGACCATGTCATAGGCCTATGTGAAAGTTAGTACCGTAAGTCCATAGTCGATACATTGACCAAAGGGGAATAATTTTTATAGTCCAGGGTGGAATATCGACTTAACCATCCAAGTTTGAAAAGAGTAGGAGCAATAGAGCCTCCCATCATTTGGCTAGACCAACCGTGTCATAGGCCTATGGGAAAGTTAGTACCGTAAGTAGACAATCGATATGTCGACCAAAGGGAAATAATTTTTGGGAAATAATTTTCACAATCTGCATTATTCACTCCACTAGCTCTGAAACCCAGCCAACATCTTCATTGGTGGCTCTTCTTCAACACTGCAACAGTTCCAACCGAGCCCATAACTATGGTGTCAACCATATTGAAACTCGGGGGTGCAAGCGTGTACATCACTCTTTTTTATTTTATTTATTTATTTATTTTTGTAATCCTTCTATAACCCTCTCATGAATGAAAGTCCCCGATCTGCTCCTAGGCTTGGCATAACTCCTCAGAGAACTGATTAGACTAAGACCAAGCTTGGTCATGCTTTATGCGCGTTGACTCTCTTTCAACTCGGAGGATCTCGAACTCATTTTGAGCAATCATTGTAGCTGCCTTAGATGCCTTGGTAGTTGCTTCAGACGCCTTGATAGCAGCCCCAGATACTTCAGCCTCTGCCTTTGTCGCAACAAGCTTTGCCCGCAACTCCTCGACGGTGTGTTGGCTTTCTTCATGGCTTTGGTGGCAGCTTTATCGCCAACTTTGAACTCATCCGCCTGCTTTTTCCTCTCGTCCACTAGGCCATTCAGGGCCACAGACGAGGCCTCCAGGTCAACCATCCTCTTATTGTGCCCTTCGATGAAGGTGGCTGCCTCTTTCTGAGCTTGTTTCTCTTCATCCATACAAGTGTGAGTGTCCTCATAACTCCTCAAAAGTTTATGCGCCAGGTTCATACCCTGAAAGAATTTGAAGTCAACTTTGACTAACAAGAGAAGGAAGGAAAAGATGACATAGAAAGAGAAACAAAGGGTAATTTCACTTACTGACACGAAGTGGGTGTAGTAGCTCTTCACTAAAGCTTTGTGGCTTAGGCTGTCAACCCGGTTCATGTCGAGGGGCAAGCAGGCCCCGGTTATGATGGCTTCATAAACCTGGCTGCTCTTTATCCTAGTTTATGCCACCGTTACATCCTAATCTGGGATGAACCTAGCAAGAGGGCTCAACAGTTAATCCCTTATCCTTATCAGTAGAGGAAGCAACCTTCGGAGGAGGAACCTCTTGCACTGGCTAGATGGCCTCCTTTGCGATAGAAGGGGCAGTGGGTACTATTATGGGTCTTGAGGCCCTTTTTCCTTCTGCCTGGTAAGGTCCTTCCCTTCCCCCAAACTCTATCTAACCATTGGAAGACTTCTTTCGAGGACGCCGGACAATCTCACTAAAGGACTCTTTGACCTCTAAGTCTATTATTACAACCACAAACCAAAGTCACCATGCAGATATTGAAAGCTGTCTTAAAAAAAAGAAGAAGGAATAGAACGGAACTTACTATCATCAGGCATCGCCTCCACATCCCTTCTCTGCTTCAATCCTACTGACTCTACCAGAGTAGGGTCCTCGGGGAGACTTGTAAAACCCACACCCAAAAAATCCGGGTTAACTTGGTTTTCTTCCCGTGCCAGGGTTTTCTACCTCTGACGGAACCGATATGATGATGGCTTAAGGTTAACTCAGCCCAGAGGCCTAAATTATTAGAAATTTAAACATGACTTTGACCCTTAATAATAGGAAAGGGGTCCGATTACAGCTAGTCCGGTTGGATGACCTCGACCTTGTGAGACCGGACACTATTGGATAGGCTAAAAAGCCTGCCCATAGATTGACACTTTTCAAATCCATATTTGTGCTTGAGTGGGGATATTCTGCTGGATCCATTAGGTCCTATCCCACTCTAAACTACTTAGAGTATGTTGAGGGATAAATCCCTCTCTTGCCTTATTGGCTTGCCACTTATCGAGTTCTCTTTAGTCTCCTACATCCCAAAGGAGTTCTACTGCTAGAAGGAGACTCCTTAGTCTAACTTCTCCCAAAACCCTCTTTGAAATATACACACTCATTTCAAGAGTTCTAATGTGTTCTCATATTGGAGAAGAGTTAAAGGAAAAAGGAGAAGAACCGTGGGTGGAACTCCTTGGAGAATCGTCGGCACCACTCGTCACCCTTGTACTCCTACTCGAACGGATCACCAATAAGCCCTGTAGTACATTGTTGTAGTTCAGATTTTTCCCTTTGAGACCGTAACCTTCCACTTGTGAAGAAGCTTCATTCTCCATTAATGGTAGAATGGGGTGGCTTCATTAGACTTGAAGGGAAACTCATTCGAAACCTGTATAGCCTAGACCTCCAACCAGACTACAAGAAGGTGTGGTTATGATTCCTAGACCTAGGATGTACACCTTGACCATCTACATTGACCCTTAGGATGGAGATAGTGGTTATCAACCAGGCACTGACCTTAAGATCTATCAACGAACTTCCCCAATAGGAGTTCAGAGACAGGTCAGGAAGGAGGTCCGGATGCGAAATCTGTGCCTCTAGACAGAATAATATATCAGGCCTTTCTCTCTGGGAAGGTCAGGAAGCAACATCAGTTGCATGTCTGTTGCAACCGGAGCTATAACCGGACAGCACCCGAGGGGAACCTTGACCCCTCCGGAGGGAGGATCTGGCCATAGTTTCCAATCGGAGACTGCAATCGGACACCTCCAGAAGGTCATATATCAATGTGACTTAATAAATAAATACTAACAACTTTACATACAAACTTAGGTGTCACGTACGTAGACGAGATTGACTCACTTGGTGCTAATTGTAGAATTAACAATACTTTAGGTAAGGGACAGCTTCCTGACTTTATTTTGGTATGTTTTCAATCACTTGCATGCATGTGTTGCATTCTTGTTTGTATAACATGTCATCCAATATCTATAACTTGCATGCATTTGCATTTATATACAAATTTCAGGATTGTGTGATGATTGATGCTTGTATGGGATGTTGTGAAATGGTTGAGGACCGCTAGATTAGACCCACTATGCAAACCTTGCCATGTGCTGCCTCATATCCTAATGGGATGACAGCGTCTAGGGGATGACGGAAGGTCTGGGATTCCTGTTAGGGTATCGAGGGGTTATATAAGATGACTTGTAGGATTGGTTAGTAACACTATCCCATGTATGCAACCTGGCCAGCAGGTGGTTAGGTATTGGTATGGGTGGGGGATAAGGGGGAGGTGGTCGCAGTGTTCGTTGGAGCGTCACTAGTCGGACCTCTGCTTTATCACTATTCATATTAGAAGGCGCATGGTTTTACCAGGGCTGTCGGTGCAGGATGGCGGGTGTCCATTCTCTCCTGTGCATGCAAGTTATGGTTAGCTTCGATGAGTGTGGCCAAGCCTTACCTTAGCACTAGCATACATTATACTAGACCATTGTTGTATGTAATTAATCTATCATGCATTATTGCTTGCTTATTTGTCTGTTTCTCACTAAGCTTTCTCACTAAGCTCAAGTTGGAGAGCTTACACTTTCGTACGCCATCCTTTTTTGATAATGGTGCAGGTATCACAGTTGCAGATTACATGAACATGCATGTCATCATATCTTGCATAATTGGGCATGTAGCCACTGCAGGAAGAAGCACATGATGAAAATTGTGAACGTGATGCGTGCATGTTCTTGTAGAAGAAGCGTTGCAAAGCATTTATTTTACTTTACTTTTATATACATTTACTTTTGGTTACAAACTAAGTAATTATGATTTCACTTATGAATGGTCGATGGTGTGGTTTGATGTTTGACAAGAATAAGCTACAAGCAAGTTTAATCATTTTATTGATTATCAATAGTTACTTAGTATTTCTTTCGCTATTGTATTACTTTGATTATTATTACATTACATTGGACTGGTTGGAGTTAGTGAAGGTATACACGGCTTAGTGTGGTTCTGGGTTGGACCGCATTTAGTTGAGTATCATTCCGGTCATACTTTAAAAATTTTATATATCAGATTTAGGGTTTGACAACATTGGTATAATTGAACAAGCATAATACGCTAGGTAGAGAAAAGATTAACTAGATAACTTCATCAAAAAGTAAGATCAGCACTATTCATAAAAAAGTAAGAAATATAAACAAACTAAAGAAATAACTTGTTCATTTTAAGTATAGTTCACAAGTCAAACTATTACTCTGCTCAAAACAAGTCAAAGGAGAGGGTGTGATCATCACTGCCACTCAGAATCAGGAGATGGAGGTGTAGGCCCTCAAATCCATTGGAAGGTCTACTCTGGCACCGGACCCGATGTCGTTGCCTCTCTGGTATCATCTACAGATAGCAAACCAGCCCTCACCTTCGCAATACGCTGATGTCTCAACTCCGTCTGGAATGCATCAATGTGAGTGGAGACTAAAGACTGGGTATGCTGGAGCCGTCTAATCTGGTTCTCCACCGTATGGGTGTGCTATCTCTGATCAACCTGAGCATCACAAATCTTTGCCAAGACATCCTCAAACGTGATGGGAACCTGCGAAGGACCCGCAGGGGGATCCTCACCTTCTCTCTCCATAGAAGCTGGTATTTCCTGTCTCGCTCTGGCTCTCTCTACCTCTACTATCTCTGCTGCCCATGCTTCCACTCGTGCTCCTGGCCTCCAATTCTTCATTGCTAAGCACTTCCCGATGCAAGTGCATCTTTCTTATGGCAAACCAGTCAAAATCTACAACCACTGTCTCGTCAAATGCCTCATCTTGGTTCACATCGATGCCCAAGCGAATGAACAAGTGGGTAAGTAGTTTTCCGTACAGTAAGTTACCAGCCCACATGCACTAGAAAGCCACGATCATAACTCGCGTCAAAACATAAGGTAGGTAGACTGGGTGTCAGGTTACCAGGCAATAGGTAAAACACTGGAAGAATGTGGAAACTTTGTTATAATGATTGCCCTATGGTACAATGATGTGCTGCAAGATCTGGTAGTATACTCTGGGCACAGGGTGGTAGTTCGCTGATTGATGCCGATGGCATGGCTTCAGAAGCAAACTCCAAATCTTAGCCTTCATACTCTCATCCATAAATTCTTTTTTCCTTTGACTTGCAAAATACTACCTTTCCGGCCATGGAGATCCCCAACAGTCTTGCTAATTGCTTAGTGTTGAAGGAAATGCCAACACCCTTTACACAACTTGAAATGCAAAGGTCTCGCATCAAGTCATCATCATCCATGCTGCCCCCCACTTTTAAATTACAGTAAAATAGTCGTACCAAATCAGGTCTAGTGACAATCTCATACTAAAGAACTGAAGACCAACCCAAATGCCATCGGTACATCGAATCTAGGGGTGAAAGTTTTACCCTGACGACCCGAGCCCACCCAGAACCACCCTGAACCCGGTCAGGGCCTAGCCCGGCCCGAACCCTGACAGGGCCTAGTTAGGGTACAAGGTATTTTTTACCCTGTCAGGGTAAGGGCGGGTTAGGGTTGAGGCCTCGGGTAGAGCCCGGCCCGACCCTACCCGACCCTGTGTTAGGGAGGTGTTGAAGTGAGTTTAATTTCTAAACCCTAATCTTTGTATCTCCCCCATTCTTTTCTCTTAGGCGCAGCCGCATAGACATAGAGCCACTCAGCCACCATCGTGACATCGACTCTTCGTTGACGGCCATTAGCCAGGTAAACTCCTCTCTCTCTTCTCTCTCTCTCTCTCTAAATCATCTTCGTCTTCATTATTAATCATGAATCCATCTCATGTTAATCCCTGTGATCTTAGGGCTCTGTTTACCTCCTCTAACTTCTCATGTCACAGATTCCCAAACCTTGATTCCGATGGATGGGTCAAACCCATCGATATCGACAAGCTCCAAATCACTCTCTCCCACAGTTGCGTTGTTGTGTCTATTTTCTGTAAACCCCATTTCTTTTCTAGCGATGGACCGAAGGACGAGATTACCTCCAGTAAATCCTGGTTTACGCCTGGAGAACTGTTTGAGAGAGTAATTCCAGTAATGGAATCGAACGGGCAGTAGGTTGGTTTTGGCCGTGCAGTTTCAGATTGTGGATTGACTGCTTCATTTACAATGTTGTGGTAAGAACTTAGTAAAGTTTTTTATTTTTTTTCATTTTGAATTCTTTATTGCTACTGTTATGGGTATTTTTGAGTGAACTACTTGCTGGAATTTCAAGGATTGTTTGATGATTTAAGAGTTATATCTGATTCATTACAAATTTATTATGTGTATTTATTTTTGTAAGTTGTTATTCTTCTTCCTCTTCTCTTCGTACATCAAGTCTGATTTTTTTTTGGTCAATTCTTCTTCTTCTTCTCCTTTTCGTTTCTTCTACAAACAATGATTCTGCAATTTTTTTTTTGTTCTTTCTTTTCCTTCTTCTTCTTCTTCTTCTGCAACAGTGACTTTAATTTTTTTTTTCTTATTCAGTTCTTTTACAGGTCTCTACTGTAGACCTGCAGTGTCTACAATTTTTTTTTTTTTGGTTCTTCTTCTCCTCCTTCTGGTGAGATTTCTGCCATGGTTACTTTGCAATTTTTTTTTCTTCTTCTACGGTATTTTTTTTGTTGTTGTTGTTCTTCTTCAACGGTGCAACAGTGACTCTGCAAATTTTTTTAGTGTTTCTTTGTTTTAATGCTACCAAATTTCCAGATATACCATACCATCTAAAAAATCAAGGTAAACCCGACCCTGATTCAGGGTAAACCCGACCCTGATTCAGGGTCAATCAGGGTAAACCCGGCCTGGCCCGGTCCAATCAGGGTAAATCAGGGTAGACCCGGCCTGGCCCGGTCCAATCAGGGTAAATCAGGGTAGGGTATGGTTTGGTAGTACCCTGCTAGGGTAGGGTATGGGTTGAGGTTATCTCCTACCTTGATAGGGTAAGGTAGGGTCTGGGTTAATATGAAAGAATCTAAGGTAGGGTAGGGTTCGTGGATACCCGACCCAATCCGACCCTGTTTCACCCCTAATCGAATCTCTGCAAATCGTCAAATACCACGAAGTGGCCAGCTTCTACAAACTTGTTTTGGAACCAAGAATAGGACTCTTGCACTTCCAATGAGTGAAAAAGTATCTCGTCGAGTATTGGAGGACTAGGAATTTGTGGCTATTTGTTGACTGTAGTTTTTCTTGGAACCATTGTCTGCAATGAGCAAGGATGCAATAAAGGGTTACTACAGGGATAACAATAGCAATAGACTACAAATCACCAGAAAGACATGGTACAAAAAAAAAGTATAGTAATAGTTGGGGAGAGAAACATGGATATGGTAGAGTTCAAATCATTGTGACCATTTTAGGAATGCCAAAAGACCAAATAAGAATCTGAAATAGAGCATGACCATGAAAGAAAGAAAAAAAATTCAATTTTTATACATTAAGACATGGAGATTGCAAGAAAACCATGTTTGACATTTGAATGGTAGTGCAAAAGACACCACGAAAGCATTTGAACATGTAGAATACCATGGAAAAAAGTTTTGAAAAGAAAAACTCAAGAGAAAGGAAACCCAGGGTTATTTCATATGGTTTCCAAACCCTAAATGAGGAATTTACCGAGAAGAAAGAGAGATTCATACTTCTTGTCAATATGGGAGAAGTTTGGAAGGAGTTTGATCACCTTTGGAAGCACTGGATGCAAAAGTTGGGACTCCAGAGGTGGAAAGAAAGCTCCAACCGAACAAGAGAAAGAGTTGGAGAAAATTATAAATCACGTATTAATTTATAAGAGGGAGAAAATTCTCCGTCCGGTCGCACGACATGATTTTTGTTACTGTCGGAGCTGCAACTGGAGATCCTTCAAGAATGAATTTGAGCTCTTGGGAAGTGTCCGTCAGACTCACCAGTCGCACTTCTGTTGCAACTGGTACTGAGACCGAACAGACCCCGAAGACCCTACTTCGACTATGTTCACAGTGTACGGTCACTATATGCCAGCTCCAAACACTACAACCGGACACTTTATGACTTGAATAAATTCTTGAATCATGGGAGTTAATTATTGCATGTGCTTGGTGCCGTTTCACATATATTCTATATTCGGTTATTAGCCTTTGTACCGTTAATCGTAGGTTTATTTCGGACAGGCTACTAACCATGACGGCGTAACATTTTAGGAATCGTTACCAGACGCTAATGGCACCTAATACCCGTTCTGCACTGTACACTAATGAGAACCGCAATGCTTCATTTGGCAGAGAAGCGGGTAATGGATCTGACCCTAATGGTTCGCTGCCACTTATCGTGACGCTTGAAGGGATCACTTAGGATGTACCCGTACCTCCACTGCCACCAGTAGCTACCCCTGGGGATGTTCCCACAGTCATAAGAAATTTGGCACATGCGATGGGTGAAGAGCAACACGAGTTACTGAGGGAGCAGCATCGTGAGAACCAGACTCAGCATTAATAGTTCTTAGATGACTTGGTACCAATACTAAGACCATGGAACATACCCCCTACTATAGGCACTTAAAGAACTTTCAATGCTACTATTCTCCGGCCAGGAATCAATACTATAAATATTACTAGGATATCCACGTCTCAAGATAGGCTTGTAGCTGAAGTTAATCAAACCGTAATGGCCATTCAAAATCAAACATAAGAC
Source organism: Protea cynaroides (assembly GCA_028583415.1). Taxonomy (NCBI): domain Eukaryota; kingdom Viridiplantae; phylum Streptophyta; class Magnoliopsida; order Proteales; family Proteaceae; genus Protea; species Protea cynaroides. The sequence goes on from CM053266.1 coordinate 18,370,348, forward strand.
AGGCCTACGGTTGATGCTAACCGAACAGCAGTGGCTGCTCAAAATCAACCACTAGTCATGCCTGTGCCACAATAATACGACCCAGTCAGGACTATAGAGAGGTTCATGAAGATGAAACCTATGAAATTCTGGGCATTAATCCACTACAACCAGCTATCTAGATCAAATCTATTGAGAAGACGCTTCAGACAATGATCTGTACTGAGGATGAAAAGATCCTCTATGCCACTTATATCGTTGAAGATGAGCCGAATACATGGTGGGAGTCCACTCAGCCACTACTAGCTACCAAACACCCTCAGATAACTTGGGAGATTTTCAAGGAGGCATTCTTCGACAAGTATTTCCCAAGATGCTTTAAAGATAAGATAGAGGTCGAGTATCTGAATGTGTCACAAGGACAGCAGTCGGTGGATGACTACCAACATCGATTCGAGGAACTCTTATATTTTGCCCCAATTAGCATGAAGGAGGAATCGACTAAGGCTCGAAGGTTCACCAAGGGATTGTGGGGTAACGTTCAAGCTACTGTCGATGCTTTAGGAAAAGAAGTGTACTCCGAAGTGGTGTAAATTGCCAAAGTAATTGAAGCCAGTCTGAGAGATAGTTATTTCACTTAGAAAGGAGGTGACAAAAGAACAACTCATTTCACTGGAGGAAGAAAATGTAACAAAATTTTCCACACCACTCAGGTAGAAACCAAACCTGCAACTATTAAGGCCACACCTGCCGGAGGCCAAACAACTACTACTACTGTTGCAAACCTTAAATATTTCAACTATGGTCAAACGGGGCATTTCCTAGATCCTGCCCTCACCTTCTAAAAGCAACTTAGTTGGGAAAAGTTTATGCAGTATCTCCTGAAGAAGCAAAAGTCTCTCTAGATGTAGTAACAGGTATGCTTCTAATTAGTGCATTAATAGTTCTTGTGCATATAGCTAAATACAGTAAAATTATAGGTACTGTTAAAGTAGTGGGAGTTCTAGCGAAGGTACTCTTCGACTTGGAAGCTACTCACTCTTTCGTGTCTCCATCTTTCGTTATAAAGATCGAAGGTGCTACGAAACCTTTAGAGGTACTACTAATTGTTCAATTGCCTCTTGGTGTTGAGGTGGTGCTTAATGAGTACCAAGGACCATACCCAGTCCTCATCGAAGGCAAAACTCTGGAGGTAAATCTGATCCAACTAGATATGTCAAACTTCAATGTGATTCTGGGTATGGACTAGCTATCCCAACACAAGACTAGTCTCCAGTGCACAAAGAAGAGACTAACATTTGACGAAGGCAATGGTCAGATGTTTGAAATTATAGGGCACAAGAAACCCAAGAGGAGAAAATTGTTCCTTTCGGCACTTAAGGTATTTAGATGTTTACAAAAATGTAGTACTAGTTTTTTGGTTTATGTCCTAAATGTTGAACGACCTCGGCTGAAAGACTTGGAAGTAGTAAAAGATTTTCCCGACATATTTCCTAAGGACTTACCAGGATTACCGCCAGACCAAGTAACCAAATTTGTGATAGATTTCATACCAGGATCAGCACTAGTATCAAAAGCTCTGTACCAAATGGCACCTATTGAGCTAAAGGAGCTAAAGGTATAGCTACAGGAGCTGCTAGACAAGGGTTTCATTCGACCTAGCATTTCTCCTTGTGGTGCGCCAATATTATTTGTAAAGAAGAAGGATGGTAGTATCATCTATGCATAGATTATCATGAGCTGAACAAACTTACCATCAAGAATCGATATCTTTTACTGCATATTGATGGTCAATTTGACCAACTTCAAAGTGCTTCTGTATTCTTAAAGATTGATCTCCTATTAGGTATCATCAACTAAAAGTCAAGGAAGATGATATCCCTAAGATAACTTTTTGAACTAGGTATTGACATTACAAGTTTCTGATATGTCCTTTGGATTGACCAATGCCCCTGCCTTATTCTTGGAACTTATGAACCAAGAGTTTCATGACATGTTGGACATGTCGATCATAGTTTCCATCGATGACATCCTAATCTACTCTTGAAATGAGAAAGACCCTTAAATGCATTTATGTCAGGCATTGTAATGTTTGAGAGAAAGGATGCTCTATGCCAAGTTCAAGAAATGCGATTTTCAACTAAACGAAGTTGCATTTTTTGGCCACGTGGTGTTAGCGAAAGGAATCAAGATATACCCTAACAAAATCAATGCTATTATAAATTGGGAAGTGCCCAAGACAGTTATAGAAGTTTGCATTTTCTTGAGTTTAGTTGGCTACTAGCTTAGATTCGTAGAAGATTATTCCAGAATCGTAGTACCTTTGACTGAATTGACCAAGAAAGGAGAGAAATTTTTTTGGTCAGATCAATGCGAGAAGAGTTTCCAGACCTTTAAGGATAGATTGATCTCAGCACCTATACTAATAGTTCCAAAACCAGATGAATCATTCACATTGTATTCAGATGCCTTAAAACTGGGCTTGGCATGTGTGATTATGCAAGGAGATCAGGTCATAGCCTAGGTCTCAAGACAATGAAAGAAGCATGAAGAAAATAACACCACTCACGACTTGGAATTAGCAATAGTTGTCTTCGCTTTAAAGTGGTGGAGACATTACCTATATGGAGAGAAGTTTTAGATCAAGTCCGATCACAAAAGTTTTACCTACTTGTTCACTCAAAATGACTTGAACATGAGACAGCAGAGGTGGGTAGAATTATTAAAGGATTATGACTGTGAGATCTTATATCAACCAGGCAAGGCTAATGTCATAGCAGATGCCTTAAGTAGGAAAAGTTTAGCCAGACCTGAGGAAGGGATTGAATTAGTGTCGGTTCATTCAACACTAATAGGTACTCAATCCATAAGGCAAAAAACTTTAGATGTTTCGAAAGAATCCTTAGGAAACAAGGTGATTGCGAACTTGCTAGTATTTTTGCAACACTGCAAGTTAAAATAGAGCTGGTTACTGAGGTAATAGAAGAAATACCGAAGGAACCTTATCTCAAAACATTAAAGGAAGACTTATAAAGAGGGAGATCAGAATCTGACTTTGCTCTTTTTGAAGACAGTGCACTCAGGTTCCGAGGTAGGTTTTGTATTCTTGTGTCTGCTGGTGTTATTAAGGAAAGAATTCTAAAGGAAGCTCACAATGCTCCCTATTCAGCTCATCTAGGCAGTACAAAGAAATACCATGACCTAAAAAAAATATATGATGGAGAGGAATGAAGGAAAATGTAGTAAGTTTTGTATATAAGTGCTCAACTTTCCAACAAGTGAAGGCAGCTTGATAGAAACCATTGGGTTGCTTCAACCATTACCAGTACCCGAATGAAAATGAGATTGTATCACCACAGACTTCATCACCTGCTTACCCTTGACACCTTGAGTTGTGAACGCTGTTTGGGTAATCATTGACAGGCTTACGAAAACTACAAGGTTTATAGCTATAAGGCAACAATACACTATGGATAAACTAGCTTGATTGTAAGTGAATCATATAGTTTGTCTGCACGGTGTGCCACAAAACATAGTATCGGATAGAGACCCTAGGTTTACTTCCAAATTTTGGGAGGGCCTATAACATGCAGTGGGTACCGAATTGAAATTTAGTATAGTCTTCCATCCTCATACTAAAGGCCAAGCTGAGAGGACAAGAATTCAGATTTAGATGACATGCTCCATGCTTGTGCTATTAACTTCAAAGGGGCATGGGATGAGAAACCACCTTTGATGCAGTTCGCTTATAACAATAGCTATTAATCCACGATCAGCATGGCTCCATATGTAGCCTTATACAAAAGGAGGTGCCAAACACCACTATACTAGGAAGAAGTTATTGAATAAAGAATTGTTGGACCAAACTTCATCTAAGAGACTTGTCATGAAGTCAACCTAATTCGAAATATTTTTGAAAATTTCACCCTTGAGGGGACTGAAAAGCTTTGGAAAGAAAGGGAAATTAAGCCCTAAATATGTGGGACCATATGAGATTATAAAAAGATTGGAGTAATGGCTTACCAACTAGCATTGCCACCTTCTCTATCAGAAGTGTACGATGTGTTCCATGTCTTGATGTTGAAGAAGTATATCTTGGACCCGTCTCACATATTGGAAGTAGATCCTCCTAAGCTAGACGAAGATCTAACCTTTGAACTAGAACATCATAAGATTCTGGACAAAAAGGTTCAGCACCTAAAGAACCGAGATGTACATTACATTAAGGTAATGTGGAGAAACCAGCACGTGAAAGACCTATCTTGGGAGGAAGAAGAGTCGATGAAGAAGAAATATCGTCATCTATTTGAATCCTTAGGTAAGTAAAATTTTGGGGACAAAATTCTTTTAAACCCCACGGGGGGAGGGGGGGTGGGAGTTGTAAAACCCGTACCAAGAAAACAAGGATTAACTTGGTTTTCTTCTTGTGCCAAGGGTTTTCCACCGTTGACAAACTGATATGATGATGGCTTAAGGTTCAACTCAGCTATGTATCCATGTAATCTATCTTCTAGAGTGGTGGTATCCATCTACACCTTGGTGATTCAGGTTGGCTGTGGTCATGGAGCTCCGGTGAGCAGTAGTAACCTTTTACTCTTCCCCCATTCCCTGTGAGGAAGGTTTCTTCCTTTTGCTGGTGTCCATGGCCCCTTCTCCTTGTAATGGGCTTGTTCTTCAAGCTCATGTTCCAGACATTTGTGGTTTCGATTTAGGTAAGGAACCCTTGCTTTCAATTTCTGAGTCTTTGCCTCGAACCAAGCTCATTCAGTGTTCACAGCCTCTGAGGACTTCCCTCCTCTTCCATCTTCTCAACCTCTCAAACCTTCACCTTCTATCAATGAGGGAAGGAAATTGTTAGACTTTTTACAGTTTATAGGGTTTCATCCTAAACCCTAATATCCATACAGAGATCTAGAATACAATGATGTTCAATGTAATCAACAATAATAGAGACATACCTGAGAGTAGAAGATTGATTTCTGCCGTTATTCTCCAAGAATGGTGTTGGAGCTTTGATCACGATCTTCCACAACCTGTAGAGGTTCCACGCCTTTCTCACTGTTCGTGGGTACAGAGAGAAGAAAATAACTATGGCTACGGGGACTCATGACCTAGTATATATAATACTGTTACAAACCCTAATTAGTCCCACACTGTAATAGAGATTTCCTATCTCTTTATCTTGTGACGAACCAGACCAAACTGGTCTAACCTAGTGACATAGACTCCCACTGATCAATGGGCCTAGTAATTAATTAAGCCCACTTAATTAAGCCCACATATATATATATATATATATATATATATATATTCCAACATTCTTCCACTTGGGCTAGATTAATTACAATGCCACCATTGAATAGTGTGGCCATGGAATCCATTCACATAATAAATCGTCACCTACTTTGATCCAGCTATTAAGCCTGCCAATGTCGAGCAACAACGGAAAATACTCCAACACAAATGGTGTATTACCTTCCATCAGCCACATACAAAAGCCTACTTAACAGCATGAATCATCGTGAGATAATGAGTCCTCTTTGATCGGATTACCTTCGATCGAGTTACCTCAAACTTTTCTACTTGATATTATCTTTTCATGGCAAACCGCCTCTAATTTGGATTAATATCTCACTTTGACACACCGTCATAGTTTGTTTGGCTGAATACCACCCTTAATCTTTGGCTGAATACTGCCTCTTATCCTGGTTGAATACCACCTTTCATATTTGGCTGAATACTGCCTTGTTTAACCTTTTATATTTGGCTGAATACTGCCTTGTTTGACCTTTTATATTTGGCTGAATACTACCTTGTTTGATCTTTGGCTAAATATTGCCTCTTTGACTAAATACAGCCTGAATCATGAATCAAATCACCAACAATACAAACTACTATAGCACCAGATATGAATGAAAACTCCCACTGACTAAGCACATCAAAATAATTCGTGACTACCGTATCATTCATAAGTCACTAAAGGCTTCCATTAGTAAATTATCTTGTCTTTGAAGATCTTAAAATCACCCAAGCATTCAATCACTGTTATAAATTCAGATTTTAACACACAAAAATATTTATTGCATAAAGATGCCTTAAAATAAAATCTTATTTAAATAAAATTGAATTCAATCATGTCTTATTAATACTTAAACTTGAAACAAACTCTCCTTTATGGAGAAAACAAAAAGCTGAAGATTGAAAATATCAAACTGAATTTAAATAACTTCTAACTATTAATATATCCGACTCCTAACTATACTTGTATTTCATGAAGATGAAGCTTTCATTCCTTTTGTGCATCATCTTCCTTAGAGTTTCCAGAATTCTTTTTCTTCTCCAGCCAACGCTTTCTGCTCTTGCAATCCCTCTTCAAATGTCCTCTCTTTTGACACCAAAAACATTTGATGTCGCTCAGGTCTGTTTCTTCATGTTGCTCTTTATCATCTTTTTCCTTGTTGTAGGGTTTCTTTGCTTTATCAGAAAAATGTTTTTCTCTTTTGTGAGGTCCAAATCCTTGTTGTCTAATGCCCTTGTCAGAGTTGTTCTTGTAGAACGTAGCATTAATGGATTCGATAGTCCCTTTTTTTTATCATTTTCTTCATCTTCAGTACAAGCAACTATCAATTCATCTAGAGTCCACTTTGTTCTAGAAGTTCTATATGCCACTTTTATATGCTTGTATTCATTAGGTAGAGATTTCATTGCCAAGTATACCAAATGATCCTTATCAACAACATGTCCTATTTCTCTGAGTTTTTCAGCTATACCAGCAAGTCCTACAAGGTGATCTGTAATATTACTTTTTCCATCATAAACAGTAGTAGACAATTTTGCCATTAGGGTGCACATCTGAGCTTTCTCAGTTTCCTCATATCTTGATTTAATGCCTTTTAGTAAACTTTTGGTTGTTTTCTTTCCCTCAATTCCATCTAATATAGAGTCAGGGACATAACGCCTAATCATGAGCAAACATTTCTTGTTGGCGTTTTTCCATTTCTCCATGTATTGTTTTTCTTCTAGGGTACTAGAATATGTGAGTTCAGCAGGCTTATCCTCCATGATACCCATATCAAGGTCTAGCATACCTAAAGATATTTCTAGATCCTTAATCCATTGTTTGTAATTGGTTCCAGTAAGAACAGGACACTAACCAAACTGCTTGCATTAATAGACATCCTGAGATTAAAAGATAATGCATAATTATTGTGCAGTGTAGTAAATAAAACAATCACCTACTCACAAACCAACTGTGCTAACATTTACACAATACATACAAGCAAATAACCCTTTAGTGGGAGTCAAGCAAAATACAAATTCATCCTTTGGAACAAATATGCACTTGATTTCCTCTGTGTTTCTGTAGTAATAAATAATTAATAGAAATTCATACATACAATTTTCTTGCACTAGCAATGTCAAAATACACATGCAAGTAAATTTTATTTTTCAGAGTTAACCAACTACAAATTCTCCTTTGGGATAAACATGCAGTGGTCTCATCAATATCCATGTAGTGACCGCGAAAGAATAGTGATTCAAAAATCCAACCACCTTTGGGTTAATGAGACCCTTGAAGTTAAAATACTTCTACTTATGTGCATGTACATACATTTAAAAGGCTTGGTAGTGCCACCTTTGGGTTAACACTTCCGGTTTAACTGCTCTTGCAGATGTGAAATTCTTGATGTATTTATAAATACTCTCATTGAATTTGAGAGCATCCTGAAGAGACAAGGTTTACCACTTTGGTGGGTTCCACCAGATCCCAACATGATATTCACAAACTCTCACAATAACTGTGTTTGGTAATGCCACCCTTGGGTGAATAGTCCCTTACTTTGAAGCATTGATAAATACATAGTCTTGAATTTGAAGACATCATAATAAAATAAGGTGTGCCACTTTGGTGGGTTCCATCGAATTCCACCATGATATCACCAAACTCTCTTTGCAATTAAAATAGGATTTTAAAACAACATGAATGTCACAATTATATTTCAAATATAAAGCTAAACATTCATTGAAAACATGCACAATAGTTCATCAAGATACAGAGTACAAATAATTAGAAAATCCTATAAAATGACATTGAACCAAGTCCCATGGGACACTTTCTGCCCAAAATCACATTTTAGTGGGCCCTAAAACTAGCCAAATTATATACCATACTGAAGATCTCGACGAGATGAATCCAACGCAAAAAACCGCACCTCAATCGGAGGTCGGACGCGCTCACACGCCCCCAAGAAGATTCAGCCCTTTTTTGTTTTCTCTGAAACCGGTTCGATTCGGTTCGATTTTGAGCTGGTCGGATCGGTTCGAACCAAACCGAATATACATTAAACCTTTTTTTTTAAATTCCTTCAAACCGAACCGCTTTGGTCTGGAATGCTTGAACCAGAGAGTTGGTTTGACGAACCAAACACCGGTTCAGTATTGAGCCAACCTGGTCCAAATTTGTAGCTAACCGGGTCAAAATCTGGGTTCTCGGGTTGGGTATCCGGGCCAAATATCTGGGTTTTTGGGGCTGGGTATTCGGGTCAATTGGTGGAGTACCGGGTCGGTCAATTCGGGTTATTGACCGGGTTCACGGGCCATTGACTGAGGCGGGTCAAAGTACAGTCGGGTCCCTGACCGAGTCGACTCGGTCTGAGGTCTGGATAACCCGTTAGGGTTTTCGAGTTGACCCGGCGATGATAGGGTCAGCCGCCACCTTTTTTTTTTTTTAACACCCTAGCTGGCGCGTGGCTTTCACCCGCTTTTTCCACCGGCGCGTGGAGGCGCGTCAGATCACCGCCGGTGAATTTCTTTATACCGACGGCTTCGTCTTTCAAAGTACTACAAGCCTGTATAGTTTGATTTATTTTTCACCGGTCCAAAAAAGTTTTCTAAGGTCCGAAACCTAGACAGGTTTGTACGAAGAATTGGGAAGAAAAAATTTCTCCCACTTTCAGTCCAATCGTACCTACAGTCTCTACAATCATTAACCATCGATCCTAGGTTTGTATGGAATGACTCTGATACCAATTGTTAGACTTTTTACAGTTTATAGGGTTTCATCCTAAACCCTAATATCCATACAGAGATCTAGAATACAATGATGTTCAATGTAATCAATAATAATAGAGACATACCTGAGAACCACTATCGGAGCCAGCATGGAAGTGGGATTGTATCACAATGGATTTCTTCACTGGCCTACCCTTGACACCAATGTCAGTGGATGCCGTATGGGTTATAGTCGATCGACTTACTAAGATAGCTCGATTCATCGCTGTCAGACCTCAGTATACCATGGAGAAGCTAGCCAAGCTATATGTGGATAATATAGTCAGACTTCATGGCATCCTAGAAAGTATAGTATCTGACAGAGATCTCCGTTTTACATCAAAGTTCTGGGAAGGATTATAGAAAGCCATGGGAACTAAGTTGAAGTTTAGTACATTTTTTCATCCTCAGACAGACGGACAGTCAGAAAGAACTATTCAAATCTTAGAAGATATGCTCTGAGCGTGTGCCCTAGATTTCAAAGGAGCTTGGGATGAGAAGCTATCGCTCATTGAGTTTGCTTATAACAAT
>CM053266.1:18384908-18411138 GCA_028583415.1 Protea cynaroides
GTTATCTAGTCCACCCAAAAAAATCTAGGTTTTCGGATCAAGTAAAATGGTCAAATTCTCAGGTCAATGGGTCAGGTCTTTGGATTATATATTCGGGTTAGGCAATAGGGTCTCGAGTTCTTTTGACTGGGTGATTGGGGCAGACGTAAGACCCACCCGTGCCCCGTGATCTGGTCATGGCCTACTTTGGTCTGGGTTGGTTCGGGTCCAGCCCAACCCATAACCTAAATAGCCCTGACCCCCCGGGTTGACTCAGAGTCGATTCGGATTAGAGTTTTCAGGTTGACTTCTAGTTGAACCGGTGATAACTCGAACGTCGCAATCTTTTTTTTTATTCCTCCCGCTATTGAGATCCACTTACTGCTACCACCAACGAGTGGCAGCGCATCTGACGGTTGGTCCCAGTGATTTTTATATCACTAGAACCGTCTCGTCAAGGGCTTTCCAACGGTATATGGTATGACCTATTTCTCCAGTCAAAAAAATTGGTGGGAAAACTCAACAGATTTGATCCAAAAATCAAAATTTTTTTTTTCAGTTCATTCAAATCTCTTGGGTAGGTCTTTACAATTTTCTACTATTGGCTCAGATACCAACTATTAGAGTATTATGTATTTAGAATTTTTATCAAACCTATTCCAATCTATATAGTTACCCTATAACACCATGAAGAACTCATTAACTATGAATCATAAAGACATACCTATTTGAAGAGATCGATTCTCATATGCTCCAAGCTTTGATCGAAATCCCTCGACTATCATCTTCCACAGCCTCTAGAGGATATCATTTTTGTCTCTTGCTAATGGATGCAGAAAGAACTGATTAACTATAGCTGTGGAAACTCTAACCCAGTATTTATAGAATACTACTGCAACCCTAAAACCCTTCCCACAATAGAATTAGGGTTACCAAACCTATCTCATACCATGCGACGAACCAAACCAAACCGGTTCGACCTTGTCAATCAGACTCCTACTAAATTAATTAATTTAGGTAATTAATTAAGCCCACATATAACTCTAACAAGAGTCACCTCACCTATAACAACATCTAAAATCACAATCAATTGGGGGTAAGCAAACCACAGCTCAGTGAGAGAATCAAGCATAAAAACAAACAATGCATGAAGTAAATTCAATTAAATCTGGTTTATAATCTGCAATAATGCTTTATTGGGACTTGCCCACAACAATAGACATCATATCCTCAAGCACGAGAACAGCATGAGACCTAGCCCGCAGCCCAAAAATTGTGATGCTCGAACCCGATAATGACGCACACAAGACAGCCATGTCGCCAAGTGTGTGCAAACCACATTACATAGGCTCTTACTTGCAGGCTGGGTTCCATCCGAACCCACCACCTCAGCCCCTCCCTTGGCATGATCTGTATCTCCCTGCTAAACATTAATACCGTGGGGAGAATAAGGCTTACCAGTACCTAAACCCCATTAACAAGGATTGCAATCATTTTGGGTCTACATATTCTACTGACCATGGTAACTTACATATCATCGATTTATGGATTGTGTCTCAACTAAGACTCTTGATCCCAGCCTATTGGGCATCATAGTTTTTCCAGGACAACAACCGGGTTACACCCCAGCTAAGATTCCTGATCCATGTCCGTTAAGTATCGTAGTTTCGCCAGAGTGTTAGTTACGATGACCCGAGTGGTAGTCATGGTACCAGTCCATCGGTCCCCATACTCCACTCAAGCCATATACACATCCACAACATTCGTTATCATTAAAAATATATATAATATACAGAAATACATGCTCAAACCAATACAATTCATTGGAAGACATATGATATGCACAACAAACATTAATGCATCATAGGAACAAATATTCATAAACACGTAAATAAAGTTAGGCATGGATCCCTCACCTGTCGGTGATCCTATAACAAAGTGCGAAGGCGGTTGTAGACCTTCCTCGGAGTCCTGTACAGATTCCTTAAGTGTTTTCAACTGTATTAGAGTTTGACTCGTATTAGATACCATTCATTATTATTGTGGTCTGGAAGACCCTTACATGGGTCCCAGTGTAGACTAAGAACCCAATGGTTATGTCACACCCCAATTCTGGACTAACCAATGGTGTGATGAACCGTCATGAAAATCAACGGTTCAAACCAGGATCTCGTATAGGCTATGCCAACCATGTTAAACCAAAACACATTCTATAATAATAATCAAAGATATTTGAGTAAATAGCGAAAGTCTTATCAATAATGAACTGAGGTCTATATGATAAATAATTAAATGATCAAATTATCTCCAATTAATCAAAACATAATTAATACATATTACAAGTATCAAAATACGAAAGTTAAACACTAAGCGTAACCACAGCGAAAACATTCGCTTGACGAGTCTTGCTCATCCTCCACAGCTTGCACATCCATAGCCGCTACATATCCATACGTTGGCGTATCCATGTAGTCTTCAACAGTTACACCTGCAACATTAGAAACTAAAAAGAATTGCACGTGCGAGGGTCAGCTCTCCAACTTGAGCTCAGTGAGTGAACAAAACAATACAACAAACATATGCATGCATTCAATTCATATATTTGATCTGATTTTTAAGTTTGTAATGTGCTATAGAAAGGTTTGGAGGCCCCCGCACCTCTATACACGAGTATGTGAATCCGCCCAATGGATCAAACACCATTTTCGTTCCACATGCACCCACCATGGAATAAAGATAGAGCTAAAGTGTTCGGATCACACATTGCCAACACTTCCCCTGATGCCCTATCCATACCAACACATAAGCCCCTGCTGGCAAGGGCTTGCAAACTGGGTTCGCAACCAATAAATCCTAATTTCATCCAATGTATCTAAGGCATCACCCTAGCATCCCTCAATACTTCCATAGAGATAGAGCTAAGGTCCTCCAGCAGAGTCTAATCTGAAACCACCTCCTCTGATGCCCTACTACGTAATAGTTCTACTACGGTAATGGCGATATGACGATGTCACTGGGCAAGACTTGAGTAGAGATAGCTAGAGTCTGGTAACCAGGATGAACCACAATGTCACTATAATACCTCAGCCAGTCGAGGTGTTAAACTGACTAGTCTACATGGTGGATAAGAGACCTAAGGGCAATTTTGGTAATTTTACCTAACTAATGATAAGATATATTATAAAATATTAATTAGGGTATTGGATACACCTAATGCAGTACAACATAGAATAAACAAAGTTTACTAGTATGAGTGTAAGTGTGGTGATTAATTAAATAATATTGAATATTAAAAGTGACTTGCTTGTAAAGAGTAGAATATAATTAATCACATGGTGGTAGTAAGTGAATATTTTGATGAATTTGTAAATTGGTGGGTGTGTAGTTACCATCTAGTGATAAGAACTATTTTGTGCTAAGACTTGGTTTCATATTCCATGGTAGACAAATGGTAAAAACTTCACTCTATTATTGGTTGCAGCTTGAAGGTCATGAGATCAAACTTCATGAGGTGTAAGAATTTTGAATTTTTATTTTATATGATATTAGTGAGTGGGACCCACCATAGATGGTTGCTCACTATTGGTGGAGAATACTTTAATTCAAATATTGAATTAGAATGGCATGATGTAATATTAGATTTTTGTCAAGGGCATACTTGGTCTCTAAATTAAAAGGGTACCAAGTTTGTTAAAATGTGATCAGGTGCATGTGTTTGTAGAGGAATATTTAAAAGGCTTTAGATACCCTAGATGCATGGGCTTAATACACATGCATTGGCCATGCACCAAGGATATGATTGACTTTTACATTATAATATATTCTATTTCGTTAGTGGTAATCAGAAAATTACTTTAAGTTTGAAATTGCCAAAAAAAAAAAAAAAAAAACAAGTAGAGGGGGAATGTTGGAAACGTAAAGGATGGAGGAGTTCTTGATGTGGATTTTCAGCACCTTATAGGGTAGATCTAGGATTTTTGCTTGAGGTTTTAAATGAGAGAAATAAGAAGAGGAGATTTAAATCAACGTTTGAAGTTCTAAATGGGGCTGTAGATGGATTCTCAAGTTAGGTTTTCAGTGTGCTTCAAGAAAGAGGGAAATTGCTTAAACCGTGAATGGGAGAAGAGAAATTCTTGGGGGTTTTTTTTCTTACCTTGATGCCTTGCAAGTAAGTGAAGGGTTTGAAGTTTAGTAAATGAAAAATTTTTTGAGAACGTTGACGGGGTGTTTGATAACACTCCAGAAGTTGGATTATGACTTCTGGAGCATAAATGGAGTAGAAGCTTGTTTGGTAACCCGGTTCGGACTTCTGGAGAATCCATGAGTGAACCGGCTCCAAATGAGCTCTAGAATCCAATTTTTTGGAGCATCAAATAGATGCTTTTCGACTTCAGAGCACAATTTTGGAGTAAAAATCACCCCACACCACTACTACCATCACCTACCACTACCACCACCACAACCCACCACCCACCACCACTAGCACCCTCCACCACTCACTGCCGCCACCACCACCACCACCACCACACTACCACCACCCACCGCCACCTACCATCGCCACCACCACCAGACACCGGTCACCAACCATCGCCACCTACCATCGCCATCACCACCAGCCACCAACCACCGCCACCACCACCTACTACCACCACCAACTATCACCCACCACCAACTATCACCCACCACCACCGCCACCACCACCAGTCCCCGTCGCCATCCCCACCAACCACCCACCACCGCCACCACCATCCACTATCACCCACTGCCACCTACTATCGCCACCACCACCACCACCAATTATCACCCACCACCCCGCCGCCACCACCACCAACCACCCACCACCGCCACCACCATCCACCACCAACCATCGCCACCTACCATCGCCACCTACCATCACCACCACCACCAGCCACCAACCACCGCCACCACCACCCACCACCTCCACCAACTATCAGCCACCACCACCGCCACCACCATCCATCACCACCCACCACCACCGCCACCACCCTCCACCACCACCACCACCCACCCACCGCCACCCTTCACCACCACCTCCCACCCACCACCATCGTCACCAACCATCACCATTCACCACTAGTGCCACCATCCACTACCCACCAACACCATTTTGGAGTTCATGACTAAATTAGGTTAACAAATATGTTTCTACTCTTATATACTCCTGAATCCTTTTGAAGTTAGAGTAGAAATTTGAACCAGAAATAAGAATCCCAGAGTTGAAGTTTTAACAAACAGCCTCTGAAGGTATAAGCTATTTCGTTGAGCATTGGAGAACACTAGAGAAGAACCAAAATTTCAGTTTACGGATGGTAAAGATTTGAGCTTTGTGGAACAGCAAACTATGCAAAAGGTGAGTTTGATTCTTCTTATAGCCAAGGTGAGGTTGCATGCTAGATTTAAATGCTGATGCATGGTTTCAGTTTTGAAAATAAGTTTTGGGTTAGAGGAAGGAGATGATGAACAGTAAAA
The DNA here is from genome assembly GCA_028583415.1 of Protea cynaroides. Taxonomy (NCBI): domain Eukaryota; kingdom Viridiplantae; phylum Streptophyta; class Magnoliopsida; order Proteales; family Proteaceae; genus Protea; species Protea cynaroides. Next base: position 18,390,378 of record CM053266.1, read on the forward strand.
CCTGTTCATCATTACCTTCTAAGAGTGATTTTTAATGGGTAAGTTTTGTTTGATTTGGGAAGATGTCTATTTATAATTCAAGATATGTGGATTAGATATAAATGGTTTTCCCCAAGAGTATTGAAGCCAAAAATGGTGATAGTAAGAAGTTTAAGATTTCTATTTTGAAAGTTGAGTTCCCAAAAAAAAAAAAAAAAGAAAGAAAGAGTTTTGTTAAAGAAAGCATATGGAATTGTGATGTACTTGATCATGGATAATATATAGATGGTTTAAGATGTTTTTAGTTTGGTATAAGAGCAATATAAGAGCATGTGCAGGTGTTTTTGAGATGCTGAAAAACAGCCTAAAGGCTGGGAAGCAATGCCTAAACCGAAACCATAGTTTAGTTTGGGGGTAGGCAATTTTGCTGTCTGCTAGGTGTTTGATAAATTGTGTGACCTGCAACTACCACCCTTTTAGGATGGTTTTGGGTTGTTTTCTTGGGGTTTCTTCCCCAGGACCTCAAGAGAGAGTGTTAAGATGATTTGGGATACTTATGGGTAATTTCTTCATAGTTTTGTTTGCCATTATGCTCACTTTCTAACCAGTAGTGCATTAAGTTGGTATAGGTGAGTTCAAGCTATATGTTCTTGAAATGTGCTAAGAAGGGGACTGCAAGAGTGGTTTTGAGAAGTGGAAGGTTACTTAGTATTAATTACTTGAAGCTAATTTAAATGCCTATGGACTGTGTTTGGTATCTTTTGTCGAAAAACCTTAATTGGTATATACTTTTCTTCCAATAACTACCGTTGGAGAAGTACTTCGAGAGTAGATTTGAGAGCCTCTTGGTGCTGTCCATGAGTTGGAATGCCGGGATTATTTAGGTAAGGAATTTTCTTATGTGAAATTGATGTAAAAGTGGTATGTATTTATGCTTTGGACTAAGGTAGTTGAAAAGTAAAGTCATATTGTTTTATTTGTAGGCTTAAGCTCAAGGAATTTGTTGTATTCTATACCAAGTTTTGTAGTTCAAAGAATTATTTCAGATATCTCAAGGTGAGTAATTGACTTCTTGTAGTAGGCTTGTAATGTAAATATATGAAAGTGCATGCTGTGGTGATGAATGTTATGTAATTTTGATGTTTATGAGCTTGTTTATGTAAGATTGAAGTATTTTACTGTATTGGTATGTGGTTTATGGAATATATGATACAAAGAGATAAATGCTGTAAATACTATGAGGTTTACTGAATGTGGGATGAGGTTATTTCTATGAAGTATGTTTACAAGCTATATTAAAGTAAACTAAAGGGCAAAGCCAATGGACAGCAAAACTCATAATTATTGGATCTCTTGTGTTTTACATGATGTGATGATCGGAATGCCTTTGATAATCTGCTGCAACTTATAAGAACATCACACAAACAAAGGAAGGTAAGCGATTAACTTGCACTAAAAAGTGTTATGAGCATAAATGAAATAAATCTAGGCTATATGAGAAGATTGTATTCCCTTTAACATGTTAAGAAAGGTAAGGACAGCAACTCATGGGAAGAGTTGGAGATGGCTTTGATGACTTATAATAGTTGATAATGGATGGCAAATGGTACACTATATAGCTAGTAGTTTCATACATAGAATGAAATAAAATGGACAGCAAGCATAAGTTTATGTTTAACAGGAAGTGAGACCTAAAAATTCAGTCTAAGTGAGCATGAACATCATGGTAAATGGAAAGAAACGGAAGCATCCGGTGAGCCAAACAACCGGCAAGAAATGGAAGTATCCAGTGAGTCGAACAAGTGGCAAAAAACAGAAGCATCCGGTGAGGCAAACAAGCGACAAGAAACGGAAGCATCCGGTGAGCTAAACGAGGGACAATAAAATGGAAGCAGCCATTGAGTCAAACAAGTGGCAAGAAATGGAAGCATCCGGTGAGCCAGACAAGTGACAAGAAACGGAAGCATCCGGTGAGTCAACTAAGGGACAAGAAATGGAAGCATCCAGTGAGTCCAAATTCAAGTTTTACCTGATGTGCTTAAGCCAGTAACTTAATGTTAAGCTAAGTAAGAGCAGAGAAAGTAAAGTAAAGATGAATGATAATCCATTGAGATTTAAGAACAAAAATAAACTGTAGGCACACAAAGCTACAGATAGTGTTGTAGAATTCAAAACCAAGAAGATAATCCTACATATGTGCAGCTAGGAATGGGATAGGATGACATGGCAAGAAAGAAAAACGTGAAGTTCAATCACTTAAATTATTTTATACATGTATTTCAAGGAATGAAATATTATCTTTATGTCATCAGATGTTTAATACATTGTTTAATGCATGTATTCCTACCAAGATGTTAATTATTCACTGAGCTTCAGCTCACCTCAGTTGATTCACATGCTTTACAGGTCATTACAGCAAGTACATGAGAGAGAGACATACAACAAATGAAGTCCAAGAGGAAGTTTAACTTTCTTGGCTATTAAGAATATTTTGGTCAGGAATGTTTAAGATGTAACTCTAAGTAGTAGATGTTTTGGCTATATAGGTAGCAACTTTTGTATTAAGCTACACCTTTGATGTAATTTGAGTAATTAAGTTTATTTAAGTGAGATGCAATATTGCCACCAGCTTATTAGTATGTAAAGTTTAAGACTTTCACTGTAGGTATTACAGAAACCGCGCCCGCCGCCGCCCGGCCCGCGTTAGAGGGGGAATATGGATCAAAATTGATAATGAAATAGCAAGTATTATAAGCTGAGATGATATATAATAAAAAAAATTATACAGGCTTATCCAAGCTTCTATGTGTATTGTGACCGACCAGTGATCCGTTCCCTTATCTGGGAAGGGGATGTTACAGTCATGTCCTCCCCCTGATGCACCACTCGTATCCAACACACTAGCACATACATACAATCATGTATATTCCTAGCATCATCACCATCATGTTATAAATAAACAAAATTAAATATGCATGGGTAGTAATAACAGTAATATTGGATGACATGTGAGATGCACATCACAAGCATACAAGCATAGAATCAATCATTGCATTGGACTCAATAAAATAAAATAGCTTATTATTAGCCAATTAGTATAGGTTTTGTTCCCTCACCTTTGATCGATGTTTGTTCCTCTTCCAAGCTTTGGAAGTCACTTTGAATCTATTAGAAACCTAAACAATTAATGTACGTAAGTTAGGGTTCAAATTTACCAAGTTTCAGTAGTCAAAAACATTGTTTGGTCTCAAAATATGCTTGTTGTTATCGTGTGGTTGCACGTATGGTCGGACCTGTGGTCGCAATATATGAGACTACACACTTTGTGGTCGAACCCTATGGTTACATTTTATGTGACCACACCCTGCAACCACACCTTTCCTAGGAACTTCCCAAATAGTTGTGGTCAATCCTCTGGTCACCCTGTGGTCGACCATAGGCTGCAACCACATGGTGTTTGGTCAATTTTTCATCTTCAATCCGAATTCTTCCTGAGTCGATTCTTTGGCTCATCACTTGGGTTCATCCTATGATTATCCTATGGCTATTATTTACAGTTTCTCATTAACCATTATCCCTAACTTATTCTCTTATGGTTTTCATTAGAAATTTCATAACCGAAATCATTACATTAGATTCAACACATCAACTTGATAAAATGAACCTATCCTATCTGATTTAGCCTATAGAGTCAAGTCCATACCTTAATCTTGCTGTAGGGAGTTAGAACTTTCTCTTGCAAAACCTTCCTCTCAGCCTTCTTCTCCAAATCTCCTTCTTTTCCTTCTCTTCATCTCTCTCTTTTTCTCTTAGGTTTAGAGTTTCAATTTGAGTTCTAAAAGAGTGAGAGAGGCTAAGGGACGTCCCTTATATAGAGAAAAACCTCCATATAGAGTCTCACTTTAATTAAGAAAGAGATCCCTTAAGTTTTGGAAAGCTTCCAAAACTCGGAGTCGGTTCAACATCGTGTGGTCGCACGTGTGGTCGCAGAATCCGTCGACCACACGTCCAAAATATGCAACCACACATCATGTGGTCTCATGCGTGTGGTCTCATGTTGTGTGGTCTCATGTGTCACCACACGTATTGACCACACCCCTTAAAACTGCCACCACGCGTCCAAAATTTACTGGTTTTTAGTTTTTGACTGGTTGCTTCCACACAACTTAATCAGTCAACCACACCAACTAAATTTGACTTGTTGCTTATCTTATCTTGTAGTTTCTTCATACAATTGGTTCACTTGAGCCGATTATGATGGGAAGACCGATCACGACACGAGAACGTAAGGTTAGACCGGGTTAGTGGCATGTGGGTCTTACAGGTTAGGTCCATAACATAATTCAGATTCAATCTGATGTTTTTGGACCCCAACCAGAGGATAGGACCCAATGGATGTGCCACTGGTAAATTCTCCACTCAATACTTAGTAAATTTCCATAAGTTTATGTTATAAACCAGAGGAAGCACACCGGTTGGATCCTTTACATGGTCTCAATAAGTCTCTGGTAGAAGCTGGAGGGAAGGATTCAGAGGAAGGGTGCATGCATCCTGTTCATATCCTCCTCTTCCTAATAGAAAGTTCTTGTTATTTACCAAAGGATTAATCTAGTGGGAGTACCTCTAGTCAATACACAAAGGCTTGGTTTCAGTCCTCAAGGAAAATCTTTCGTGTAAGTTTAATTACAACTAAAGGATGATTCACTGGTTGGATTCTCTGGTTAAGCTCTTATGTGAGCTTGGAGGTTCTCCAATGGATTCCAATTTGGGGTTTCTTCACCTAAGGCCAATGTTATGGTCTTCATCATGGGGGGATACCACCTAGGGTCATTCTATGGCCTTAGGAACCATTTTGGGAGTATTTTCCAACCCTAGTGGATGGGAATCATGGAACCCTAACTTAGTTTCCATGGTTTCGCAATTAATGCTCCCAGTATTCCATTTTAATAGAGCATACACAAGGGATGGTAAGAAACTCCCCCAACCTCATTCATGGCCCTAATGTGGGTTAAGTTTAGATTCCAAACCATGAATGAGAGTTTTCATAGTTGTTGCAAAAATTTATGAGAGGATGAACAACCAACATAAATGTATTTACTTGTTAAGTGAGTAAATCTCTTTTTTCAAAGCACAACCACCCTCCTTAATGGTTGTAGGAGTTGAAAAAGAGAGAGAGAGAGAGAGAGAGAGAGAGAGAAGAAGGGAATGAGCTCCAAGAGTACTCCAAAAGCTCTTCCTTGAAGTTGGTTGTTAAGAGTGACTTATGAACTCACTCCAGTTATTTATAAGCAACCAAATGACTTAATGCACATTCATTTCTTTAGGAGGATGGATCTGCCAATTGGATCCTCTAGTTGGACATAAAATACAGTGTTTTGATTAGAAAATGATTCCTAATCATTTGGTCCAACATAGGGGTTTGAACTACGTTTACGTGCGATAGTTTTACCCTACAATCTTATGCAAGGTAAGGGTGATGCACGCTTACCTAGAGGTATTATGTTGTACTCAACTTTAACTCGGATTTCAGTGGCATCATGGTAAGAAGACCTACAATGGCAATAATCTGATCAATGGTAGGATTATTGGAGAGTGGTTCTTCTAACATGACTCAACAAAGAATTTTTCCTAAACAAGAGAATAAAAAAAATACCCAAAAATCAAAATGGGCACTCACCAATCTTGGTATCTGATGCCTTCCAAAATTGAATCAAATCCTTCATTCTCTTAATCTAAAGTTCAATAAATTTAGCAGCTGAAAAAATATAATCCCTTATCAAACCAGCAATAGACAGATAAAGATAAAACATAAATTAAAAAAAATGCGGCTTCTTTAAGTAGAAACAACCATGCCCAGAATCCAAAATTCGCAAATTGGTTCCTCAAAATGATCCAAATTAAGGGACGGGGAAGAGGGAGACGTGAAATTCAGCCTCTCTATCGTAAGGGGGTTCGCTATAGAGGTTGCAATGTGCCATCGATGTGTGACACGTACACAAACGGAAACCCAAAGGCCAAGGTTGTTTTATGTTAAATATGGATATGGAACTAAGCAGCATCGAATCTTATGAACGAACCCATCCACTTTCACGAGGTTTATGAATCAAATCTTGAAGCCCTACCTTGGAAGATTTATAATAGTTTACTTTGATAATATTCTTATTTATAGTAGGACTATTAATGAGCATATGCAGCAACTCCAGGAAGTGATAATCACCCTAAAGAATGAGTGTCTCTATCCAGCCCTTGATAAGTGTTACTTCATGGTGGAGCAAATTCTCTTCTTAGGTTTCAACATCTCCAAGGATTGTATCTCTGATCTATCAATAATGCAAAGATCAAAGTGATTGAAAAATGGCCAACTCCAACCAACGTGCATGGTGTTCGTAGTTTTCATTGATTGACATCTTTTTATTAGCGATTCATTGCCCATTTCAGTTTTTAGCAACCCCACTCACATCTTGCATAAAAAGAAAGCCTTTGAATGGACTAACGAAGCCCAAAAAAAGCCTTTGAATGGACTAACGAAGCCCAACGAAGTTTTGAGCAACTTAATGAAAAGTTGAGCACCGCTCTAGTTCTAAATATTCCAAATTTTGACATTGTTTTTTAGGTCTGTTGTGATGCTTCTGGAACCAGCATTGAAGGAGTCTTGAGTCAAGGAGGACGTCACATCGCTTTCTTTAACAAAAAATTGAATGGTACTAAGGCTATGTTTGGTATCATTTTTGTTTTTGTTTTTTATCTATTTAACAAAAATCATTTTGAAAATAATTTTTGTTCAAAAATAAAATGTTGTTTGATAGCTATAATAAAAATAGATGGTAGAATGAAAAACATATTTGGCATACTATGTCTAAAAATGATTTTGAAAGTCTTTGGAGAAACGACGTCGCCTCCGTTGGAATGATTGTCGTCGTCACCGTCAGAGCTGTCTCTAGGACGAAGTTGCAGGTATGCGTCTCTGTGCTTTACTTCCGTTCATCAACGAGAAGAGTGTTTGATGGTTTGATTTGGGGTGGTTTTATATAAAGAAACTAAATTACTTTTTTAACCCTTTATTTTAACACATGTTTTAAGTGTTTTGAGCAAAACACAACAAAAATAATTTTTGACCAAAAATCAAAAAGAGGTTGAAACCTCTTTTTGAATTTTGACTTGTTTTTATTTTTATTTTTCATAAATAGCACTCATAAATTATGTCAAACCTCTTCAAAACTATAAATTTGAACAAAAATAAAAAACAAAAATGATTCCAAACACAGCCTAAGTTTCGTTATAGTACTTACCATTTAGAGTTATATGCTCTCTTTTGTACCCTTGAGCATTGGATGTCATATTTGATTCATAGGGAGTTTGTTTTGTACATTGACTATGAAGATCTAAATTATATTTTAGGTCAACAAAAAGTCAATTATTGATTAGCAAAATAGGCAAAGTATCTTCAAGAATTCAATTTTCATATCGAGCACAAGGTTGGTGTTCAAAACCAAGTTGTTGATGCTCTTAGCTGCAAGAAGGATTTGCTCTCTATAATGTATACTATTGTACTTGGTTTGAATATGTTCAAGAACTTTATAAAGAAGATGATTACTTCTCCAAACTCCTCTCAAATGCAAAAGACAAGGTACTTGTCGATTTTACTCTTTGTGATGGTTTCTTATTCAAGGGAAATCACTTGTGTACTCTGGATTGCTCCCTATGGCAAAATGTGACTCGTGAGATACATAATAAAGGACACCTTGGGCAAGAAAAGATACTACCCATAGTTGTGGCTAAGCATTTTTGGCCCCACCTCAAGAGAGACATGCACCTTCATGTGATGAAATATAAAAAGTGCCAACTCAAAAAGGGACAAAACACCAATGCAAGCCTCTACCTACCCTTGCTTATACCACAAGCTCATTGGAAATATATATCTATGAACTTTATCCTTGGATTTCTATGCAGACTTCGAGTTATGGATTCTATTTTTGTGGTGGTTGATAGATTCTCAAAGATGGCCCACTTCATTCTTTGTCGTAAAATAATAGATGCATCATGCATTGCCAATCTTTTCTTTAAAGAAGTTTACAAATTACATGGCCTCCCTAAGACTATCACTTCTGATCGAGATACGAAATTCCTTAGTCATTTTTTGCAGCAACTTTGGAAAGGGATTGGCACCAAACTAAAGTTTAGTACGATGCTCCACCTCAAACTGAAGTAGAAACAAATCTTTGGGAAACTTGTTGCAGACCTTGATTGATGACAACCCCAATTCTTGGGAAAATCGGTTATCTTTTGGTGACTTTACCTTTAATTGTTCTGTGAATCGGGGTTATGGTCCATTTGTCATTGTGTTGGAAGACAACCTACGTTGGCACTTAACCTATCACCCATGCTATTTTGAGAAAATCCAATTTTCAACGTTGATGATATTGATTCTAAAATGAGGCAAATCCATGAAAGTGTGCATCAAAATTTCAAGACAAAATGAAGCTCTTGCCTCAATAAGAGGCATCGTGAGGTCATCTTTGAACCCAGTAATTTTGTTTTGGCTTACTTATCATTGGAACGTCACCCAATAGAAGAAGATATCTTTTCTTCTTGGATATAGAAAAGAACTTTTGCAGAACCTTGCAGTGAGTTCTACTCTATAATAAAGATTACATCCTGAAAATTTTTCAGTCCTACACTTCACATCTCTTTTAGCACATTTTTGGATAATCTCTACTCAGAATCTGAGAAATTATTTTTCAAACTTGTCGCTCCGTAACGTATCTTTAATTTTCTACTGAAATAAGATCAATCCGATCTATATTGACAAAGTTACAGCCATTTTTCTAAAGTCATGCAAATCTGTCAATTTCTGCACAACTTGTGATTGAGTTTGTGTAAACTTACTCTCCCTATCCTTATTTTGAGAAGCCTTGATTGGCTTACACCATGATGTACTATCACTCTCCTTCCAACTCCGAAAACAACCACAACCACAATCTCCTTCCTCAAAGCGGTGGCACCACCTGCAACGTCGCGACCTCTAACATCTCTAGTCCGTTGGATAGTTGCGGTGCAAAGGTTGTGGGCTTCAACACTTTAGATTTATTATTTATTCCATTCTATGACCTTACACCAGAGAAAGAAACAGAGAGAAAGAAGAATCATTGTTTGAGGGGGGGGGGGGGGGGGTTTATCAAATTGATTTGACCCTTTTTCTTATTAAATCTTATACTATTTAATGTTCCATAAGATTTTTGAGTCATGTGTTGACCAATTGAATTAATTCCAGTTCTTGTTCAAATCTTATGGGTAAATATTGGTTGAATTTGTTAATGTGGTTTACATATCCCAGTAAATTTAATCAAAGCATCAGTTCTTATAAACCATCCGACCTAGCAGTATGACCTAACACCAAAGAAACAAAGAGAGGGAGAGAGGTTTTATGAAACTGATTTTTACCCCCTTTTCTTCTTTGTTAGATCTTACCCTTTCTTGTTCAACAATATATATAATTGGATACTTGAGTCATGTTGACCCTTGATTCAAATCTTATGGGTTTATATTGATTGAATTTGTTCTTGATTTGTTAGTATGTTGAATCGAGGTGTGGATTCATATTGCAACCCTCATGTTTTGGCATTTTGACTTTCTCTCACCTATTGATTTTGTGTTTCTTCATTTCAAACTCCTTATCTTACTCCTAGTTCATTTAAACCATTGGATCTTTGTTGTGCCAATTGTCGCCCATCCAACGGCGGCTAGCGGCTCTCATGTTGATACCGCAACAGGAGGGGATCTTTTTCCATGGTTGATACCTACACACCCATATAATGTGGTCCCACAATCAGGTGACAAAACCATCCAACTTTTTTCATGGGATCCTAGGCATTGATAAACCTGTAAAATAAGGACAAAAAGTATAAGAAAGGAGGAAATTTCATACACCTCCCCTGAGGTTTACCTTTAATTCAACCACCTCCCATTTTCAGTGATAATGTCCCCCAACTCCCCCAATTTTAAAATAAATATCAACCATACCATGTTCGTCCGTTAGGTGGTGAGATGTATTGTCACTTAAGTTTTAATGACAATATTACCCTTGGGACTTGTAGAATGATATGTTTGCCTTTCTAAAATTTAAGAAAAAAAGATGGTTATATCCCTATGTTTCTTCTCTTCTTCTTTTTTTTCTGATCGAAGCAACTGAACTGGGGAAGTTCATTCGAAGAACTCGCTGCAAGGTTCTGCAATCATCATTGGAGAGAAATTGTGTTTTCCGAAGAACATCGTCAAAAGAGTTGTTCAATCATCATAAGACATTTCCCAAAGAACATCACCACCAGGATTTTCTCCTGCATCGGAGATTGCCACACTCTAACCCTAAACGATTTACAGCAATGAAGAGTTCTGAATTGAGTCGTGATGTTCTCTTCATGTTGCTTTCTGAAACAGTGTTTAAGATTGATTATTTTTCTTATGAAAATATATTTTAATGGCAGTAAATACTTTTTCTCAATTGGGTTTTGGGAGTTCTATTTTTCGATTTCTGTTTTTGGAGTTTGGATGTCCTTGTCATTGATTATTAATGCCATTATTTTGGTTTTAACAAGTTCATTCCTATTACAGCTTTGGACCTTTGAGTGCCCATCTATCAGTAAATTACTTGGATCGGTTCCTTTTAGCCTAGGAACTTCCTGTAAGTTCATGAAATTGACCCACAAGAGGATTTCATTCTTTATACTTTGTTGAGTTTCAGTGGCAATTGTCTCTAATCTGTCCATCCTTTGTAATTTGTGGAGAGGGAAAGCTTGCATGATGCATTTATTGGTTGTAGCTTGTTCATCTTTGGCAGCAAAAATGGAAGAGACTGAAGTGCCTCTGTCTCTAGATTTATAAGTGAAGGATCACATCGATCTTACATTGTTTTTTGTTAGAGAACCAATCTGCCAAACTCTGGCGCCGGAGAGGCAACTCGGAAGGAAAATTTCCTATGTTTCAAATTGTTGGTAAAAAGTGAAGGGAATGGGTTTAAAACTGACGTCTATAGTGCTTTTAGTACAAGGGTAAAAAAGTTTTTTCATCTTTTCTATTAGGGAACTTAACAGCATGGGATGCAGTTGACATTATCGCCGAAAATAGGTGGTGGTTGAATTAAAGGTAAACCTCAAGCGAGGTGCTTGAAATTTTTCAAAAAAAATGATTAGTGATTGGACCAAGAAAACTAAATGTGATTTGATTTTTTCGAAACACCAAACAATATACTATTCATTAATGGGTTTTCATTAGTCTCGTGTACATTATGGTTTCCATGATGATTCAATGAATGTGCATTAAATGGAATGAATGTACACAAAAAAAAATGATGTCAAATTGAAAGACCTAAGGTTCTCAACGGACCAGTCTGGTCCGATTTTGTCCAGGCTGAAATGGTGTCGGGTTTTACAATTCTAGCCCAAAACATGACTATTAAGGATTCGGGCTGGGGTGGGCTGCGCTGGACACTAACTAATGGGCCAGTCCGGTGTTGGGTTGTTATCGAGCTAGGCTTATTGGGTTGATTTTGGGTGACTCGGTCCTAGCTACCTTCGCATGTAGCTATTTTTGTACAATAATAAATTTTTTGTAGTGTTTTTTGTTCATATTTAATAATTTTATAAGTGGTTGAGTTTTGATTAATTTTAGGGGCATCTGAGCATAGATAATGGATTGTATATTTACATTTATCTAGTTAGAATCGTTAATTCCTTTGTCAATTGATTATTATTTGAGCATAAAAAAGAATCGGTTCAGGCTAGTTCGGGCTTCTTAACTGGCTTTACTTGTGTTCGGATTGGGTATTACTGGTTCGCGCTAGTTCAGGTTTCTTAACGGGTCGGTCCGGTTTGATTTTGGTCTGGACTGAAAAGGTGTCGGGCTTTACAAGCCCAGACCGAAACTTGTCCATTAAAGATCGGTCCAGATTGGATTCGAGTTATATCAGGCTGGTTCAGTTCGTGCTACTGGGCCAGGCCCAAATTTGACACCCTTAGAAAGACTCATCATTAAGAGACATAATATTAACATTAGTTTCTAGGGAGACTTCTCCGTTCAAAATAGAATAAATTCAATTTAAACATTGGAAGATAAGTTATTGAGAACATGTAACCTTTTAATTGTTCCTATCTTATTCCCAAAATTTGTTTAAGATAAAATAAAACAAGGTATTTCACAATTTTTTAGAAAAAACCTATAATGCTCATTATAGGGATATTCTTATTGACATCAAATCCGTGTCTATGGACGTTCGGTGTTTGTCAAATTGGCACAAAAATCCTTCACCTCTCCCAACGTAATTACCAAATATACTTCTTATATATTGAACCGTGATAGTCCAATGTGCGGGCCGTGATAGTCCAATGAGCGGGCTATCGAAAAGACCTATCATTTATGTTTTTGACATTACCTAGTTATCAAGAATTATTATTATTTAATAGGAATTTACGATCACTAACAAGACAAGCACCTTCGTAGTAAAAAGATCCTCTGTAATAAGACCACCTATATGATTCTCTGTAATGACATCACCTATATGATTCTCTGTAATGAAACCACCCATATGATTCTCTGTAATGAGACCACCCTGTAGTGACAATCCCACCCACTCAAAGTGTAATGAAACATACCCTACTCCCATGATTATGCTCCCATGATTAAGTTCGCATCCAAAAAAATCGCATGTTTAAATCCAATTCAATGTTGTATATGCTCCCAAATGACAAGAGATGTCACGAGGTTTGATTCTCTGCCATATGAACAGCAGATTCCGACTTGTATTAGTATTGGGCGATACCGACATCGATCCGGATCTCGATCCAATACATATTATTAATTTTACCTTCCTCAGGGGCCACGTTTTTTTTTAATTTAAAAAAAAAAAAAAAAAAAAAAAAAAACACAACACCGGGACTGGAGTCACAAAGACTCTTGTAACGTTAATTTGTCGTTCACGCACATTGCACAAGGTCCAGAAATATTTCAGTACTCCTTGTGGGGCCCACTCTTGATATTCGAGTTATTCCCGATGACTGACAGTTTTCTTCAGGTTTTAATGGCATACAGAATAATCAAAAAGACCATCTTATCCTTCCCAAGTTCTGGAGGCTCTTCATCTTACCACAGTTACGACCGCTTCTCTGTTCTCTCGCTTTCCAGCTTTAGGTACCTAAAGCTTAAAGCGGTAAATGTAAGAGAAGAAGAACGAGAGAGAGAAGAATTTGCGAAATCCTCAAAAGAGCTACAGAAGATTCATACTTTTTTCCGGTTATAACCCAGTAAGTTACAATCAGACAAAGACAAAGCCTTTAGGAATACATAAACATATCCATGCCCTCGAAAAAAGCACACATTCACATAAAGATAAAAGTGATGATGAACGTCTGAAGACAAAGATAAGGACGAAAGAGTAACCCTAAAGAGTCACCCTAGAGTGGGTAGATGCTAAAACCCTAAAATACCCAAACATCTTGAGTTCCTCAATGACAGAAAATGACTTTGAGCTCACGAGGAGAAGAACATTCATGAGTAAGGGAAGGGCTATCGTGCGCATAAGTGAAGGTAGCAGGGCAAGCGTGCTTGAAGAACTCAGAGTAGCTAGACGCCTTGCAAGTCTGTGGACTATTGAAATGGTTTCTGCAGCACAGCTCGTCTGTTCCAAAAGCTTCACATCCACTCTTACAGGCTACAAGGGGTCCATGTCCTGCTGGGCTTCTCAGCTCCAAGTTGGTAGGACAAGTGGCAAGCAGGTTGGCTTTGCATCCAACGACGGGGCAGAGACCTTTGCCTTCGTGAGGGGTGATGGTCATAGGAAGGTTGAAGCCATCCACGAGACTGACGGCGTAGGAAGAGAGATCGTTGTGGCTATGGTGGAGAGTGAACTGGGCTAGTGTAGCTGGGGTGGCACCACCTGCGCCGTTGCACTCGAGACGACCACCGCAGTCACCGGTGGCGCAGGAGAAACGACCGTTGGTGTAGGTGCAGCCAGTGCGGGCCCAGAGACGGCCAGACCAGTGTTGTACTGGGGCTGGGAAGGAGCGGTGGTTGAGGGTTTCAAGCCCGAAACCGCCGCGTTCGAGGACGTCGTGGCCTGAGTTGGGCTGGATGGCTGGCCATATAGTGAAGGGACAGTTGTTCACCACCGTCAGTATCATCTCAGGAGCAGTGGGTTCCGTGAGAAATAACAGAGTCGTTAAGAACACCAGGAGGAACGACCCTGGTCGGAGAAGGGAGAGAACAACCATGGCTATCCTGAATGAGTAACGAGGTAAGAGGCGTGAATGAGGCGAAGGGTCGGTGGGTTTTCCATTGGTTTGGCGTGGTATTTATAACCAAAAACGTGTATAGCATGGAGTGATTGTGTGTCTATGTGGATTAAGGCTGTGTTTGGTACATATTTTTGAAATGTATTCTTGTAAATATATTTTTTATTTAGACTAAAATGTAGAATGGGTTTTGGGTGTGTCAGTTGAGTATCGATACATGTACTAAAATCGAAACCATACCAAGCTGAATAGAATTAGAATGGATACGGTAATAGTATGTAAAAATAGAATTAATACGATAACGGTATAGAAAATTGGAACCGAACCGGGTACCGGTATGGGACGGTATCTATATCACGATTTTGCCTTCTGTATTATATGGAATACCATACCTATTGACACCTTAGGTATGATTAAAGAGCATGTTTTAAAATAAAATTACGTTCTTAAATGCATTCAATGGTTCAAAATAAAAAATGCACACCAAATGCAACCTAAGAAAACAAAACAAACTTTTTATATATAATGACAAAAATATCCTTGAAATTAAAGCCTGTGGTTCTTGGTTTCTTCCTTTCCTTGTATGTGGGATGAGCCCGTGACTAGTAAATAGCAATTGTCAGATCTGAGCTTCGGCCTTGGGTTGGCTCATTAGTGGTGTGATCCGGGAGCTTAGTAAATATTTGGATGATGTATCTACTCAGCTTTTCATTTTTTTTTTTCAAAGCTAGCAATTGGACCAGAGTGGATTGGTATTGAAGAAAATGAATGTGGGAACAAAGGGAGAGGTGAACTGACTTGTACAATCCGTGATCATGGTTCTAAATCTAGGTAATGACAAAGTATCGATTCAATTGTACAAATCTAATGAAAAATCAACATGTATTCGATTCTTATAAAAATAGGTTGAAAATGAATAAAAAAAAGTTTAATCCTCAAAAACACTATTGATTTTTTTTTTTTTATCTTACCAATGACATTATTAACATCTTTCTTATTGATACTGATGGAGGGTGTCGAAACCTCCTCATCCATCCCATTTCAAATAATAAAATTACCTCTTTATCTCTTTCAATGAATCAATGTCGAGGAGGGTTTTGATATGGATTCAAATCCTCTCATACCCTTTATGTCAATATGAGAAAATCCAATGGTTATTAATTATCTATTGTGTGTGTATATTAATACATCGTTATGTGCGCATAGTAAACTACAGTCACTAGATTTCTTCATATCAGCATGAGGGGCATGAGAGGATTTGATTCCTCTTATTATCGATTAGTAAAGACTCTGTATCTATTCTCTTTTTAATTTGCAAATATGAGATTTCCATTTTATTGGCGAAAACTTGTGGTGGAAAAACAACATGGTTTGAGGGATCGATCAGTCAATTCAGTAGCGATTAGGTCAGGATCGATCTTGTGCAACACTTCGAATTAGGTGGTTGGTATAGATTTTATTTATATTCTTGTAAGCTTATTTTTGGATTTTTATTTATTTATTTATTTATTTGGTGATTCATCCCTATCTTGATCAATTCGAGTTGCAATTGAATCAGAATCGACTCTTCGGATTGGTCGATTTGGCTCCGACTAGGATAGAACCGATTCTTGACAATCAAGAAGGAAAATTTTAGAAACAGTAACTTTTTTTTTTGGATAAAATTTAGTACACTCAAGAGTTATCTACGGCGTACAATGTATACGAATTTCCATAATTATCCTCTTCAGTTGTTGTGATTTACTATTTTTCTCACCTGCCGACAAGAAAGAAAAAAAAAAAATCTCTGCTTTTCTTTTTCTTTGTATTTATCTTTTAATCGTAAAAGACATTATGATAAAAATATACACCTTACTTTTCTTTTTCTTTTTTCTAGGGATAACCAAAATGGGTCCTTTGTTTAAAGGTAAGTTCGAATAGTTTGATGAATTTCTAAACATGAGACCAAAGGCTCACTGGCAAACAGCTATTGGAGATTGCTGTAGAGCTGTTCCAAATATCAATCCCAATCTTTTTTCTTTCTCATAAGGGATTGGGTTTGGCTTGTCTCAAGTTGAACAATCAGTTTGTTTTTTCTTTCTCGTAAGGGAGTGGGTTCGGTTGGATTTACATTGTTTTTTTCTAGTGATTTTGGGAGGGTCTCCTTTCAGTGGTTCTGGGAGGACAATGGTAGCCTCTATCTTGGATGGTTGCCACGTAGTTCTCGATGAATTCGATACCTACGTTCGAACTGATACCATCTATCGGTTTGCTTGTTGACTGGGTGTCGGTTCAGACGTAGGTCTCGAATTCACTGAGAGTCACATGGTAACCATCCAAGATAGATTGCCACTGTCCTCCCACCACCACTCAGAAGAGAAGATGCGACTCATCTTGTTTCAAGTTGAACAATCAGTTTGATGAGTGATCTAACAAATAGAGGGACTGTTCCATTTGAGATGGGCTTCCTTCGAGAGGAAGTATGATTTCCTTGTCTTGTCAAAAGCAAAGAAGAGAGAGGGCCTTTAGACTAAAGTTTTTCCCTTTATTAATAAAGCGAAAAGATTTGTCCTCCGATTATGTGGAATGGAATCTCCCATACTCCTCCTACAATGTTATTTATGAACCATCAGATCAACATCTTCCAACGTTAGCCATTCAATTTGCGCATCTACGACAACCCACCCACCCCACTTTTTTATTGCCATTAAAATAGTAGCAATGACGAGATAGTAAATGTGTTAAACAGTAACTTTCTCCTTCACCGGATGGCAACATAAAAACAAAAGGGTTCATCTATTGGATTGGATTTAGATCCTCCCCAGCCACTTGCCCCATCCAGCTCGCCCAAAGGGGGAGGCGTACAGATTGTCTCCAGCCCGTCTAGCCATCCAATCCAGATTGGATGGGGCGCGTCTTCTGATCCTAGCCATCCGATTAGGACTGGATGGGTTGGAGACGAACTATATCAGGAGAGGGAGATCCAACGGTACTGCTGTATCATTCAAACTCTATAGGGTTTCAATACGATTTTTAATAAGTATGGTATACGATTTTTATGTGATATGAAATACGGTTTCTTTTGAAACAAAATACAGTTTATATTTAATACATGTACAATTCTGACTTGTGAAGTTAATTTTTCTTCAATTTGTTGGAAATCAGAGGGTAACTATTGGTGATTACATAATTCCTTGATTATAAGATATACGACTCTCAAATGGCGAAATGGAATATATCTTGGACCAGTGGAATGCATGTGTGAGTGAATTGTATACGGTATCTAACAGTATACAAATTGATCTATAAAAATTGATATTCTAAGCGGTATATATCGATATGAATCGGTATTATATCGATTAACTATATACCGTATAGAACACGACATATATACAAGTATCTGTATAAACGATGTACCGGTTTGGATATATGGTTTTAATATCAAATTCACACCGGCAGTGTGTAGATCTCTTCCAAACAAAAATGAAGAATAGAAATCCTCTCTATTCTTGGGTTGGATATAGAGGCACGACTGCCGACCCCTGATGCGTGACATGTGGAGGTTGATTGAATCCGAACCTTTCATCATAGTTGGTGCAAAAGTCGACACCCCTATTAACTCACCTTATCAGCTCGAATAGAGGATTTGGATTCAGCTGACCTTCACATATTGTGCATCAGGGATCGACAACAGAAATCGTCTCTCGCTTGGGTTTGGGCGGGAGACTGGGCGGCCTGGATGGATGGCCGTCACCTGGCACTCAGAGGGATCTGAGTCCTCCATCTGAGTCAACCCCCCAATCGATAAGCTGAGCCGACTGGGGGGTCGACTCGGATGGAGGGCTCGGATCCCTCCGAGTGCCAGGTAACCACCATCCATCCGGACCGCCTAGTCTCCCGCCCAAATCCAAACGGGAGACGATGTGGATCCATCTCGATCCGGGGATGAAAAGGATTTCATTCCAAAAATGAAAACTAAGGTAAATCGTTTCAGGTAGAAAAAAGAAAAGGCCAAACACGTTGAGGGAGGAGGATTAAAAGAAAAGCAACTGAGTCGCTGTTCCCGAGACAGTCCGTCCAATTGTAATCTGTAATTCTGCAAAAAGTTTTCTTTCCCAAAAAATAAAATGGTGGTTTTCTAGAAAAATCGAGGTGGAAGAACCGTTCAAGTAGCTGGCACGCACATGGTGTAGATATGATCAGGAATCAACAGCTGACCTGGCAAGATTACTCTGCAACACAAGTTTTGACACTTCTACTGCATTGGCAGCAAAATTAAGGGTACATCAATGCAGCAAAATTAAGGTACATCGGATGTTATGACTGAAAAACAAAATAAATATATGGAGGGGGCATTCCGAGAATTGAACTCGGGACCTCTCGCACCCTAAGCGAGAATCATACCACTAGACCAAATGCCCTTATGATATTCTGGAAAATGTTTATTATTTTATTTCTTAGAAAGTGTAAAAATGATGGCAAATCCTTCTGCACTCTTTTACATTCTTTTTTCCCCTGTCTTATGAGTCTTCATTTTCTACATTCTCCCAAAGGCCGAGTGCAGCGAAGGTTCATTCATTAGTAGTAGTAATAGTATTCATAGTTAAAACGGGAACAGTGAAAAAATAAAATGGGACGAAATGGGTTTTAAACGGAGCAAAACAAGAACAATAGTGTCAAAAAAGGTCAAACATTCCGAGAACAATAAAAATACTAAAACGGACGGTAAAGGTTTTAAACGGATCAGATATAATATTGTACCGTGAAATAAAGGCAATATAGTCCCATAAATTGAAGAATTATACCTAAATCAATGGGAACAGATGACATTTATAATGTGTCTAGTCATAAAATGATGAGAATTATAATCTTCAGTCAAGTAGTTAATTGATGTTTTATGTTTGTCTAAGACTTGGAGCATGAATATACATTTGTTATGACCCACAACCTTTCATCCTACTTAGGTTATATGTAGATTGCAATAGGAATATTAAACGATATGGGATTAATCGACTCATTATTCATTGAAGATGCAGGTTAAAATACAGATACGTTACTTTACATGTTTTAAATGACAAAGGCTTGGAATATGGAATATTTTAAAGTATTTTTGAGGTCAATACAGCAATACGCATACTAAACGGTTAAGTATGGTATGGCTGTACGGTACGCATTTAAAACGAGTTTTAACTAACAGAGATAGTATCTAATTTAAAGGCTGAAAGGGATCTGTTCGAACCAGAATTGAGACTGGAGAGGGGGGCTAATCCCGCATAGATCAATAGATCGAGATCCATAGTCCATTTTCGGATCTAGATCGAGCTTATTACTTGACTGCAAGGTTTTTATCCCTATAGAATGAATAAGGTTGGAGAAGAAAAGGTTCACCCAAAGCTCATGTAGAGGCACCTACGGCAGGATCCGTCATCTTGGCAAGAATTCCTTCAAAATTGGGAACCCACGGGTTTTTAAGATTTTCAATACCCATGTTTCCCGAAGCGACACTTCATTCCACTCCTTTCATTTATACTCCAAGTCTGGTACCTCGTATAGAGAAACGAGACGCAGATACAATACATAATATATTCCTTATACTATTCTCTGCTATTCAAACTAATAAAAGAGACCTTTGAATGACTAAAAAATATGAGTGTCTCTTATTAATTTAATGACAAATGAGTGCCTCCATGATTTGGAATCTTTCTCTTTATTAACATTGTTTCGAGCCTACCTTTGATGGGGAGGGTGGAGCAGATAAGAAATAAATGCATGCTTTGTCCTTTGATTTGCATAGAAGATGGCATTCCACACGAGCAATGTAAAATGCCCCTGTGGATTAAAACCTTAAAGAATTGGTGGGCTAAGTCGTATCAAATGGACTCTTTCATTGAGATTGTGGAAAGCAAATTGACCTCCAAAATAAAACAATCCATTGGCATCTGTGATCATTAGTATACACTCGGGTACTGCATGTAAAATTCGCACCCAGAAAATTCAATCTAACTCTGATTTTCTTTGCTGCCAGGGTTTTCCACCATACACGAACTCGATTTGATGCCAAATTAAGGACTAGCTCGACAAGTACTCTTTAAACTCTTAAACTTTTCTTGCCACATGTTAATGTGCAATCTTAAAGGGGGCCGGTCACTACTAGGCGGTCAGGAATCCTGATAGAATAAGGACCGAGACCATCGATCGGCTAGGTCACTGACCCATTTTTGAAATTAACAGTTGATTCGATTTGGGAAGCCAATTAGGATATTCTTTGGACCCATAGACAAATCTAGAGGGGCCCACAGCTATTCTAACTACCTTTGGAGTTGTAGAGTGCAATGAGTCCCTCTTTAATTCAAACTCTTACCAGTTGGCAACTTCCTAGGAGTCCTCCATTCAAAATAGGAGTTCTACTCCAAAGAGGACACCTAAATAGAATAAAAAACTATCTTTTCACCCTCTTCAGAGTACTACTAGTTTCAAAAAACTTTGACACGTTCTCAGAGAAAGGGAAGAAGTTGAAGGAAGGG
>CM053266.1:18411638-18504641 GCA_028583415.1 Protea cynaroides
AAGACCCGCACGCCACGAACCCGGCCTAACCTTACATTTCGTGTCGGGACCCGTCTACATATCATGGTCGAGCCAAGTGGACCACGGGTGTGAAGAAACCCAAGCCCCAATATGAAAATTTACCCAAAAACAAGTCAAAATAAGGGTAGGGTCGCAGGTTTTTAATCGACAGGTGTCCGACCCTCCCATCGACCCTTACCATCGACCTCAACCATGGGTCGCAGGGTCTATGAGTTGTCCGACCCTCCCATCGACCCTCACCATCGACCCTCGACATTCGAGAAAAACAGCACGAACCGAAAATTGAGAAACCTTCATAATTTCGATTGGAACCTTTTCTAAACTCAATGGGACTTATTTTGGGAGATTTTACTCTATAAATAGGACGTCCCTAAGCCTCTTTCACTCCCTTTACAACCCTAATTGGATTGAGAGAAAGAGAAGAGAAGGAAGAGAAGAAGAGAAGGAAAACTTGAAGAAAAGGCTAAGGAAGAAGAGGAAATTCAGAGGAACTCTGAATCTTAGCAAAACTAAGGTATGGATACATTCCCCATGATTTATTTAAGACTTTAGAATGGTTTATGAAGATGATATGACTTAGAAGAAACCCAAATCATCCATCCATGGTTAGGTTTTCATGGAAAATCATGGAGGAGATCATTAAAATCATGTAGGTGAATAAAATATAGTTCTTGTAAGAACCGTGCTCTAAAACCCGATTTAACCCTGGTTTTACGCGATGACAGGTTTCCCAATCATAACCGGACCGGAAAGCGAAGCCGGGCAAGGGACCACGCAAGAAGCCGGGTGAAGAACCAATCAAATTCAAGTACGAAAAAGGTGTAAAAATGGTTAAGTGCATACCGGTTGCACCATACCGGTCTCACTATCCTGCGACCGGTATGGGCCAGCGGTATGGCATACCGGTCTCACTATACCGGTTGCACTATCCTGCGACCGGTATGTGCGAGACCGGTATAGTTCGGAGCGGCTGGAGTCCGTCTCCAGCTGTGTTTCTCTCAAGAATGGAAACTTAAAGTTTCCATATGAGGGGGGAGCGTGCCTTGGACGGCCTCCCTCTATTAATAGAAGGGGAGACACTCCGTGAACCCCTTTGTTCGGAGAAGGAGTTGAGGAGGTTCAAGGAGGAAGACGCCGCCCAAGAAGGAGCTGCCGGTGGAGGTACACGCCGCCAACTGACAACCGCTACCGGTAAAGTGCTCTATCCTTCCTGTAGTGTTGATTATCGGATCGGAGCCGCGAAGCGGCGTGAGATCTGATGGAAAATGCTTAGATTCCTTTCGTCTTTCTTTCGGATCTGGTTGGTTTCTGGCATTCTAACCAAGATCCGTAGGACCCTTCGGAGAATGGACCTTAGCAATTGATAGGGGAGACCCTTAGGATCTACCCGTAGGGTGGATCTGATGATTTATGCCCTAGATGCCTTTCCTGTCTCTTTTCAGATCTGGGATGCTATGCGGCGTTCTAGCCGCGATCCGTAGGACTTTACGGGGATCGGACCTTAGCAGAAGATAGGTGAGACCTTAGGGAGCTACAGTGGAGACCTCGCTCTCGAAAATCACGCCGTAGGGTATACCCTTGGGGGAGTCCCGCGGTATGGGCCGCGGTGTATACGGTGGCACCATGCCCGGTCGCACTCGACCACATCCGAGTGAGACCGGTATGTGTGCATCCGGTATGCAAACCGTTGGCACCATACCGGTTGCACTCAGTCAGATCTGAGTGAGACCGGTATGTGTGCATCCGGTATGCATACCGCTGGCACCATACCGGTTGCACTCAGTCAGATCTGAGTGAGACCGGTATGTGTGGATCCGGTATGTATACCGGTCTCACCATACCGGTTGCACTATCCTGCAACCGGTATGTGCGAGACCAGTATGTGTTTCGAGCCCTGTTTGTTTGGGAAAGCCTAGTTTGGCTTCTAAAACTCTAATAAATGAAAATTAACATATAAATATAATTGTGTAGGACTTGTATGTGAAACTTCTGACGCCGAAAAGGATTGATACCACGCGTCAGGTAAGGGACAAGACCCGAAACTTAAATTAAAGAATTAATAATAAACTTTAGAGAGCTCTTTACTTTCTGTATCAATTCGTATGCTTTGTTTGATGGATTGTGCATATCACATGTCATGTAGTGTAATTTCTATTTGCTTTATCTATTCATGCATTTCATATGCTAGGTGTGATGGATGTTAGACATGTGTTTGTTTTAGTTGGAGTGTGGAATGGGAAGGGCCGGGGGCTCGGGATCATTCCTCACCCCGATACCTTCAAGAATACCTTATCTTAGCATGCTTGGTATGGGTGGGGTATCGGGGAGGTTATGGCGGGTGGTCTCCGATGTTGACGTTGATCCGGCCACGATGATGTGGCATGGTGATCTCCGACGTCGACGTTGACTGGCCATGACGCTTTAGCTCTATCCCTATGCCATAGGGAGTGATGTTGGGATAGGGCCTACTTGCGTATAGTTCCATCTTGGTATGCTTGTTGCGGGTAGGGTATCGTGGGGAGGTGAGGTATTGTGGTCTCCCTGGCCTGCACGCTCTAGCTCTATCCCTATGCCGTAGACGGCTGTACTAGGGTGGAGCCTACTTGTATTGACATCTAGGACTGGTTAGAAACGGAACCCACTTGCAAGTCCTTGCCAATAGGGGCTTAGGTATTGGTACGGTATGGGGTATCAGGAGGAGGACGTGGGATTGTGGTTCTTCCTGCCCGCCAGACTCGAGTCCTATCTCTATACCGGAGTGAGTGATGTGGGGCAACAGCAGTAGTGTGGTAGGTGTCCGGTTGGGTGTGCTCACACTCGTGCATGGAGGTGCGGTGGCCGCCAAACCTTACCATAGCACAATTGCAAGTTATACCCGGCCCAAATTGTAATGTTATCTCATGCATGTGGATGTTGCATTGGTCTTGTGCTTTACCGAAGGCGGTTGTAGCTCACCCCGATATATATATCTCTTTTCAGATTTGGATGCGGGGTATACGGTGGAGGACTTCATGACCGCCCCAGCCTACAATACGATGGCTGCCCCGGAGACACAGAGTGTGGAGGACGAGCATGATGCGTTATGCGAGTGCTCCTTCTGTGTCTTTCCTTTGTGATTGGTTTATTTGTTATTTTCTGTTAAGCTTGTAAATAAATATTATTTAAACTTTGATGGATGATGGAATAATTGAATTAATATTTTTAATTTATCATTTAGTTCAGCTCATTGTTATAATTATTTCCGCTGCTATGTATTATATCCCTGATTTTGTTAGATTGCTTGGGAATGATTGGTTGACACGGTCTATTGAGATCCTGGTGTGAACCGTGGTTTATAGCCGGTTCACTCACACTTCTGGTTCAGCCAGAATTGGGGTGTGACAGTTCTAAACCATAGAACATGTATAGATTGGATTGTGGGAGTAAGCCATAGGACCCAACCATGAAAGAAAGAATGAAATCTGATATTTTCGACTCAAACCATGGAGGGTCGCACCTAGGGTCGATGGCAGATCCGACCCCAGCATCGACCCTTAGTGTTCGGGAAGTTCAGATTAGGGGGAGGGTCGCACACAGGGTCGATCATGACTCCGACCCTACCTCCGACCCTCAGTTAACAGAATGGTTTTTTAAAATTCTGAATAAATTCTAATTAAATTTTATCGACTTTGTTAGGTCTTCTAGCAATATAATAACATTATAAAGGTGATTCTAAAGCTTGGAAAAGTATCTATTAGCAAGCTAAGGTGAGGAACCTTAACCCCAAACTAAATTGGTTAATAATAAACTGTTTTCTATTTCTTGAGTCCTGTGCCATGTTTGATTCTATGCGAATATGTTTGTAATGTGCATACAGCATGCCATCCAATATTTCTATTACTTGTTCATGCATATTTACTTTATTGTTTATAACATGATGATGATGATGATGATAGGAATAGGCATGTGCTTGTATGTGTGTGGTTGATGTGTTTGATGCGAGCGAGTATCAGGGGAGGTGTGATGAGAACGTTAATAAACGTTAACCTTTGGCGGGTCTCAGCACTTTAGCTCTATCTCTAACTCAAGTCTTGTGCATTGGCATCGTCGTATCGCCATTACCTTAGCAGAACTATTATGTCGTAGAGTATCGGGGAGGTGGTCTCGGTCCTTGTAGTCTCGACTCTACCGGGGGCCTTAGCTCTATCTCTATGGATGTTCCGAGGGATCTTTGGGGTGAGGCCTTGGATACCTTGTTTGGCATTAGGATTGGTTAGCATGACGGCCCGGTTTGCAAGCCCTCGCTAACAGGGGCTTACGTGTTGGTATAGCATTATATAGCAATAAACGTTAACCTTTGTTGTATAATGTTATGGTAGAGTGGATGGGGACGACGATAAACGTTAACCTTCGGGCGGGCTTCCACACCCTGTGTATAGAGGCGGTGTCAATAAACGTTAACCTTTGACCACCCAACCTTTCTATTGCACATTGCAAACTATAAACCAAGACCAAAGATATAAATTGACTTTTTGCATGCATATGTATTGTTGCATTGTTTTGGCTACTCACTGAGCTCAAGTTGTGGAGCTGACCCTCGCGCGCGCAAATCTTTTTAGTTTATGATATTGCAGGTACTATGATTGAAGACTATGTCTACATGCCAACATACGAACGGGTGGAGGCTACAAATGAGAAAGCTGTGGAGGACGAACACGGTTCGTTAAGCGAGCGTTTCAGCGATGGATACGTTTAGTATTTAGTTTTCGTATTTGGATATTGTAATATGTATTAAGTTATGTTTTGGTTACTTGGAAATAAATGGAATATTAATTATTTATCATGTTTAGACCTCAGTTCATTATCTGTAAGACTTCCGCTATTTATTTTATTACCTCTGATTAATGTGGAATGTGTTTTGGTTTATCATATGTGGGATAGCCTATTTTGAGATCCTGGTTGAACCGTTGGTTTGTTGACGGTTCATCACACCGTTCCGAATGGTGCGGAATTGGGGTGTGACAGAAGAGGTTCTGCAACCTTAATGTTCAGAGATCTATCGATGACATACACCAACATTGATCAAGAAATCGTCGGTAAAACTCTAAACCCTCTATAGAGCTGATAAAGTCCTATACCCTGTAGAATATCACATTCCAATAGTTGATGGTCATTCACTATTGATGGTAGAATTACCTTATTATTCCTTGATCTTGAGAATGCACATTCTCAATGAATGATTAAGGTTAAACCCTAGATTTTATTTTTATTATGCTGATGTTTAGACCTAAGAGGTACCCTACCATTTGAACACACTAGGTTAGCAATGTATAGACTAAGTTTACAGTAGAATTCTAATCTGGAAGACCATTAATTGATTTTCAGAAAGGGGTTAGATGATACACCGGACGATATATTGTAAGAGCCGGTGTAGCAATCGACTAATCCCAAAAAGGTCTCTGGAAGTTATCGGACGATGAGGCGATTGATGGTATTGTATCAATCGACACCGCAATCGACCCTTGACAGAAAGTTTTGACCTCCATCGGACGTTACGACGACTGCTACAGTAACGACCGATGCACCAACCGATGAACTCCAGACTTCTATAATTCGATAATAAACAATATAAAAATCATAACCCATGTTTCCACACTCTATATAGGTGTAGAGCACATCAGGAACGTTGGTTATTTTAGCGTGGGAAACCACAATCTCGTAATTACAGGTGAGGAACAGAACCCCTAATGAATTTTGGAGTGTTTATAATATATGCTTATTGTGCCACATGCTTATTGTGATAACTTATCATCCAATAATTGCTTTATGCATGCATTTGCATTTATAATATATGATTGATGTGTGGATGTATGTAACTGTGATCTGGTAGGTAATGGTGAAACGATCGAGGACCGCTAGATCCAACCTGCTAGGTGATTCTTGACGACTATGTCACTCACCCCTAGCGGGAGGACATCGTCTTAGGGGGTGAACGGATGATCTGAGATTCTTGTTGGGATTGGTGAAAGGGATATTTTGGATGACATGTAAAATTTTGGTAGTGACACCACCCCTGTATGCAACCCTGACCAGGAGGGGGTTAGGTATTGATAGAATGGAGTGATGAGGGGGAAGGGTCGACAGTGTTCATTGGAATGTCACTGGTAGGACTTGCTGCCGAATCACCATTCTGATTGGGATGTCGTGTGGGAGTACCAGGGCTATTAGAGTAGGTTGATGAGTATCAAATACTCTCCTGCATGGAGGTTGTAGTAAGCTTCTGGGAAGTATGGCTAAGCCTTACCATAGCACACTAGCATACATGATATTAGATTTATGTATTGTTGTGTGTAATAAACTGATCATGCATATTGTTATGATTGGAAATCGCCCGTCAGTCTGTGATCCGAGCAACTTGCAATCACAAAAGTTAAATAAGGGAGTTGGGTGACTAAGCCCCGCATACATTCTGATGCCTAAGTCAGATTTCCAATTTAAGCAGTCAAGAGATAGCAGGAAGCTATCTCCAGTTTAGAGAAGATGGGGAACGAAGAGAGAGTTTGAGCGTAGGAGAGAATTGATGGTGAATAGTGAGATTGTGAGTGAGTTACCTTCAGGGATCGTCCTTTACTTATAGAAATTGGGATAGCATGGAGGTACCAGGACTCAGGGAAGTAGATCGCCAATAGAACTATCAAGTGTCGCCCTGAGGGATGCCCAGGTCATAGACTCCAAGTAGGAGTGGGAGACTGTAGCCAAGGAAGCTAAGTTGGTCAATAATAAGAGTGACACATGTCACCACACGAATGATCTCATGACCGCGATGGTCGGCATTGTATTGTACTAGGAGAAGGATTCCCATGACGTAAGCTAGTCGTCTTAAGATTTTGGACTCCGACCAGAAGACGTATCCTACTAGGATTATACCTCCGACTAAGAGCCGCGTACTAGTAAGACTGTACCTCCACCCAGGAGACGTATCCGAATATAATTATGACTCTGAACAGGAAAGGTCGAGCACCACTTTACCAAGCCGGGTTGGCCTGGTTGATTTTGGATGCCATGTGTAAGATTTTCATTGGGTGATGTTTTTCCCCCATAACCCATATTGTTTGCTTGCTTGTCTGTTTCTCACTGAGCTCATGTTGGAGAGCTGACCCTGGCGTACGCCGTTATCTTTAGATGATATTGCAGGTACTACAATTGCCAACTACCTGAATGCACCGACGATTACTCACTTAGCTTAACTAGGAGGGATGTCGTATGAAGACGAAGCACATGACGCTAATTGCGAATGTGATGCATGTGTCTTCGATGGACAGATTTTCTTGATGAGGAGTTTTGAATTAATGAACAGTTTTATTTTATTATTATCTTTTGGATTATTAGATTTCATTTTATTAGCCCATGAATTATAGGGCAAAGATACTTTAAGTTTGGATAATGGAGATGGTTGATGAACAAGTGTTAAAAGATGTAATGCACTGATAATATTACTTTTATTTATAATAAGAACGCTTATGGTAATTTAGTATCTTCCGCTATTTAGTACTCTAGATTTTGTATGTGGCATTGTATTGGTATGATGTTGATATATGTATGCATCGCTTATGAGGTCCTGGTGGGATCACATTCAAATTAAGGTGTTGATCTAGTCGTATCCTGAAAATTTTTCAGACCGGTATTTTAGGACGTGACACTGCATCCCATTTTTTCAGCAAAAAAAAAAAAAAAAAAGTACTGCATCCCATTTGAGCACTCATAAAAATCAAAATCAACAAAAAAAAAATAGAGAAAACATAGGGTTGAATTTAAAACTGTTTTAGAATGGATTTAATCGAAAAAATATCCTCTCTTGCCGTTTAGTCTCTCCAACCATTGGATCCAACAGGATCACGATTGAAGTCCCTCCAAATAAGAGAGGATCCAAATTCAATCAAACCTCCTCCCTATTTATAGGATAAAAAGAGAAACCACTAAACATTGTTTCTAAAAAGATGTATCAGAAAACCATGTCTTATTGGTCTTTAGATGCCTTTTTAGAAGAGAAAAACCTCTTCAACACAAACAAATTAAATGCATAAAAAAAATTAAACAATTAAATAATTTTAAGAATAAAAATATTTAAAACAATTTAAAATTTCAACTCTACCATTTATTTTGAAGTATGGGAGAGAATTCTCCACAAAGTCATGTGGAAAAATCTTTCATAATGCACAAATAAGTATGCAAGGTATTTTCAATGGGGCCCCACAATGTTAAAGGAAGAAAAAAAAATGTGTGAGTTATGTGAAAAGTTAAATTGTGGGAAAGAATCCAATGTTTTGGGATTCTTCTTCCCTTTCAAATATATACCACAAAAAAAAAAAGCATGAAATAAGAGTTGATTATATACAATCATATTAACTTCGGGTACAAGTACAATCTGACTCATGTTAGCTTGAAAATCAAATTGAGAAATCATAGTCCGACATATGGGGCTTGAGTTTGAGTTGTTAGAATCCCAATTTCTTCTCTTACATATTTCAATTTCAAATTGATGCTTTAGGCTCTGTTTAGTTGTAAGAAAACTTAAAAAGAAAAGAAGTGAAAATTTTCGAACTTAAAAAAAAATTCTTATAATTATTATCTATGGTGCAGAATGTTAGACAGTTAAGAAGCATCATATGTTAAGGATGAAAGCGTAAACGAGAGAGAAAACGAAGATCGAGCAAACACACAAACACATGATTTACCGTGATTTAGCACCCCAACACAGAATACTTACCTTCCCCTAGAGAAACAGAGAATTTCTTTATTCTCAAGAAAACTCTATACCTGTCTCTGCACCTGACAAAGTGTTCCTCCCTTTGCTTGACCTTACCTAGGGTTTTTCCTATAGAGACTATATAGAAACCCTAGAAACCCTAATCCCATAGAGACAATATATAGGCACTCTGAAAACCCTAATTGTCACACCCCAATTCCGCACCTTTCAGAACGGTGTGATGAACCGCTAATAAACCAACGGTTCAATCAAGATATCTAATAGGTTGTGTCCCTTTAAATTAAACCATACACATCCACAACCATAATCAGAATAAATACATAATAGCGAAAGTCTTAATATTAAATGAACTGAGAATCTAACTGTGATAATCATAAATAAAATATCAAATTATGTTGTATCAACCGAGACATAAATAAATAAATATTAAATTACATTTCCTTAATAGTTCAAATAAAATCTAATAAAAAACGCATGAGTTGCACTCGCATGAGGAGTCATGCGTCTCCACTATATCTTCAACCTCCATCGTAGCCACATGCCCGTACACATAAGCATTTATATAATCTTCCACAATGGTACCTGCATCATCAACTAAAAATATTCGAATTTGAAAAGGGTGAGCACACATCACGGCTCAGTGAGCAAACAAAACAATGCAACAAACATATGCATGCATTCAATTCATATATGTGGTCTGGTATTTAAGTTTGCAATGTGCTATAGAAAGGTTCAGTGGCCGCCTCACCTCTATACACGAGTGTGTGAAGCCGTCCAAATATATTATTTATTATCGTCTCACATGCACCCACCATGGAATAGAGATAAAGCTAAAGTGCTTAGGACCACACCGCATCACATTTCCCCTGATACTCTACCCATACCAACACGTAAGCCCCTGCTGGCAAGGGCTTGCAAACTGGGCTCGCAACTAACCAATCCTAATGTCAAACAGTGTACCCAAGGCCTCACCCCCAGCATCCCTCAATACGTCCATAGAGATAGAGCTAAGGCCCCCCGGTAAACTCAAAAACTACACGGTCCGAGACCACCTCCCCTGATACCCTACGACGTAATAGTTCTGCTAAGGTAATGGCGATACGACGATGTCAGTGGACAAGACTTGAGTAGAGATAGAGCTAGAGTCTGGTGATCAGGACACGCCACAATATCACGTCCTCCTCCTGATACTCCACTCGCATCAAGCACACTAACCACACACATACATTCACATGTCTATTTCTAGCATCATCATCATCATCATGTTATAAATAAAATAGAATTAAATATGCATGAACATTAATAGCAATTGGATGACATGTTGAATGCAAATTACAAGCATATACGCATAGAATCAGTCATGGCATTAGACTCAAGAAATAAAAACAGTTTATTATTAGCCAATTAGTTTAGGTCTTGTTCCCTCACCTTTGCTTGAGTGTAAATCCTCTTTCAAGCTCTAAGAATCACCTTTATATCAATAGAAAAACCTAACAAGTCGATAGATTTTAATTAGAATTCATTCCGATAATTTTAAGCTTTCTATAAAGCTAGGGTCGCAGGATGGGTCGCAGGTAGGGTCACAGGATTATGTGACCCCAGGGTATAGGGTCGATGTAAGACCCGCACTCCATAAACCCGGTCTAAACCTTGGTTTTGTGTTGTAGCAGGTCTTCCGATCATCACCGGGCCAGACGGGACGAGCGAATGACAAACAGGTACAGAATCGGATCAAAGACGGTCAAATAATCAACATTTTATGTTGACCGATCGATGGTACCGGTCAACCGTTAGCTCTGCGCAGCTGAGTGCGGAGATCCAGAATTAGATCTCTGTGGGTCCCATTTTCCTAAACCCTGATGCCTGAACCTTCCTAATCTTAATGGGGTTACTAAACCCTAATTCTAGCCTATAAATACACCCTTAAACCTCCTCAAATCCTTTCCATTATCTCTCATAAACCTTAGAGAAGAGAAGGAGGTTGGAAAGGAGAAGGAGCTAAGAAGAAGAAGGAGGTGTCGCCATTACCGTTCGACGACGCTCACGTTACGCCAGTCAACGGTAAGTGTTTGAATCAATCTTCTTACCCTATGATAGTTGTATGGGTGGATCAATACCATGCAAGTAGGTATTGATCTAAAGCCCCAACTGGACCTTAAAACCCTAAGTTGCCGTCAAACCTTAGATTCGAGTTCCGAGATGATATTCATCGAAATAAGACTTGAATGAGTTGGGGATAACTCTAACTCAAAGATTAGACTTAGAATGAATAGGAGAAACCCTTAGAATCCAAGGAAATTGATCGACAGCAGTCGAAAAACCAAGTGTATGGTCTTCCGGAGACATACCGGTCGACCATACCGGTTGCTAGTTTGCTCACAGAGCTGCAACCGGTATGTTGCGACCGGTCAGTTCTGAAAGGCTGGTTTTGGACTTTGTTGGTTTCCGATCAACGTGAAACCCTAAGAAAAATATTCTAATGAAACCCTAATAATATTGTAGGACTTTGTGACTTCCCGTTTGGATCTTGCGACGTGGAGCAAGCTAACAAACGAGCGTCAGGTAAGGGAATCTGACCTAAACCTAATAATTAATGGACAGTAAGTCGATGTTAATCACCTGATTATATATGATGTGACGTTTGTGCATATTCACATGCCATCTTTTAATTTCAGTTATTATTACTGTTCATGCATTGAGAGGATGTGATTGTTAAGCATGTGATTGTTTTCGTTAGTGTGTGGAGTGGGGCATGGGCCTGGGATCTCTCCTCATACTAGCACCTTTTGTAG
Organism: Protea cynaroides; assembly: GCA_028583415.1. NCBI lineage: Eukaryota > Viridiplantae > Streptophyta > Magnoliopsida > Proteales > Proteaceae > Protea > Protea cynaroides. The sequence continues at coordinate 18,423,198 of CM053266.1, forward strand.
TATTCTGTCTTAACATGCTTGGTACGGGTGGGGCATCAGGGAAGGTCGTGGTACGGTGGTCTCCGATGTTGATGCTGGCCTGGCCATGGTTATGTGGCATTGTGGTCTCCGAGGTCGACGCTGGCTTGTCCACGATGCTTTAGCTCTATCTCTATGCCGTAAGGAGTTATGATGGGATAGGGTCTACCTGCGTTATGTTTCTATCCTAGTGGGTTAGTTGCGGATAGGGCATCAGGGGAGGTGTGGGAATGCCTTAGCTCTATCTCTATGCAATAGACGACTGTGCTGGGATAGAGCATACATTGATGACATATAGGATTAGTTAGTTGCGAGCCCAGTTTGTGAGCCCTGGCCAGTAGGGGCTTAGGTACTGGTATGGGTAGAGCATCAGGGGAGGTACGGGGGTATCTTAGTTCTATCTCTATTCCATGTTGGGTGCATGTGGGCAGATGAGGGTGTGATCCATGTTGTGTCACACACTCGTGTATAGAGGTGCGGGGGCCACCAAACCTTTCTATAGCACATAGCAAACTTAAACTAGACCACAGCATAAAATGATTGTTACTCATGCATAATATTGTGAAACCGTTCGATTGTCTTCTCGAGCTAAGTTGTGAGCTCACCCTTTGTATATACATTGTTTTTAGATGTTGATGCAAGTTACATAGTGGACGACTATATGAACGCTCCGGCGTATGGTGGTGTTCTTTGCGTTGGACGTACAGGCAGGAGAGGACGAGCATGACGCTTCATGCGAGTGCCCTTTCTGCATGTACCTTTGATTGGTTTTATTTATTTATTTCAGTTATTTTCAGTTGGACTAAATGAATGTAAGGATATTATATTATATGCTTGAATTTGAATAATTGGATATTTTATTTAAATTTATCAATAGATTCTCAGTTCATTTATTTAAAGACTTCCGCTGTATTATTTATATTCTGATTGTGGTTATGTGTAATGGGTTTGTTTGAGTGGACACGGCCTATTCGAGATCCCGGTGTGAACCGTTGGTTCAATGACGGTCCACTCACACCATTCCGGTTGGATTAGAATTGGGGTGTGACAACTTGGTATCAGAGCTCTCGGGCTCTGTCCAACAAACCATATTGCACTTAACTAAGTCGATGAACTGAGTTAGGAAATATTAAAATTTTTTAATACAAACACACCCTAAGCATTGTTGATACCTGAGACGGATTAAGAAAGAGCATAATATGTTATACTTGCACCAGCATGAAAGTTCCATTTCAGGGAAGGACGACGTACCATGATACTTTCTGTTTCGTAAATATGAAACTTAACATGGGCATATATACTAGTTAGGTGAACATGGAAACTTTCATTAAATAAAATAAAAGTATATCAAATGAAATAGTGCTACAGGGTACAGTCCACAAACCGGACAGTTACCCTGTTATATAAACCGTCAAGTGAATGAAAATAAAGAGGGCTAATCATGGGGTAGGGGGGCCCGGGAGGAATAGGGTCTCGCTATATCATAATCTCGCTCGTAAGCGACCCCGAGCCGGTGCACCTGATCCTGTGTGACTCTGAGACTGCGAGCCAACTGCACCAAGTCACGGCTCATCTCACACTGAGTGTCCCTGATCTCCATAATCATACCCATCATGGTGTCGGGTGAAGGCTGAGATGGTCCAGCTGTAGAGGTAGACGGTGGTGCTACAGGTGTAGGCTGTGGGACGAGCACCGGTGCTTCCCCAGCCATATCGTCATCATCACCCCAGCCTCTCGCCGCATAGGCCGCGATTGGCTGCGCTGCCGCGCGTCGCTACCCTCCCGAGTGGACGAGGACGAGCCTCCAACTCGTCATCGCTAACGGGCAGATCGACCATCCGCATCCTCCGAATAGCCTCCCGGCCAATGTCGGAGGCCATAGTATCCTCAACCGTCACCTCGCCTCTCATGCTCACACCCGGCGCGACGACGTAGCAGGAAGGTGATGAGACGACCGTATGGAAGGTTACTGGCCTGATCGGCTAGGGTCACCTGATGCATGGTCCTGATGATGAGGTAAGGGAGAGAGACCCGCTCCCCGGTGCAGACGCAGTAAGTGATGTACTGAGTGAGCTGAGATAACTCACTGTAGTGGACGCTCTGGGGCACGATGTTGTGCTGGATGATGCGGCTGTAGACACGAGCTAGGGGCTTCAGACTAGCTGCCTTCATAGGAGCCGCAGGATTGAGGATCTGCTCTGCGATCTCTCGGCGTAAGTCCTCGCTAAGATAGTCCTTCACCTTTGGGGGGCAGTATACTAAGTCTCCATCATTGGGTACCCCCAACAGATCAGCTAACTGGTGGGTGTTGAAGGAGATAGGTACACCCTTGACGTAGCTGGAGATGCGTAAGTCCCTACCCTGGTTGGGATCGTTAACATCCCCATGCAGCTCCAGGTTAGCATAGAAATGCTTAACCAGGTTGGGACGGGTGGTATCAGTGTAGGATATTACCGGTACCCACACAAGCGCGTCGAAAGCGGCTCGCACATCGAACCTCTTCAGCTGATCCAAGTTAACTCGACGCCCGGATTCGATGTTTTTGCTATCGAACCATGGGAAACGAGCTTGTGCCTCCCAGGATTGAAACCAACGCTCATCGAGTTGTGGAGCGGGTGGCTGAGAAGCGCGAACGCTCGAGCCATGAGGACGTTTTCCCAGTGCACGTCGTGGAGCCATTAAACTGCAAAACAAAAGAAAATAAGAAGAAAATGTTATATTTTGTCGAAATTTTGACAGCATAACGACTGTAATTCAAGAAAAAGCCTCGAACTCACCCAAAATCATGGGGAGGAGGACTTACGTAAACCCCACACTCTTCAATAAACCAATCACAGGCAATTACAATAAGCAATTTCAAGAATTTAAGAAAAACCAAGAAAATTTGAAAATTTTGAAAACCTAGGTAAAAAATTGTAAAAATTCGATTTTTTTTTCCAAAAACCGTTCGGTGGAACCTCAAATTAGTTGAGGGCTTTTGCTCTTAGGGGTCCCTAAACCCTTTCTAAGCCGAAGGAAAAGAGTTCCTACGGTTGGAATCTCTCAATCAAAGAAAAACCTAAAATTTTAACTAAAGATGATATGGAAATTTTGTAAAAACTTGATAGAGAGGGAAGAGACCTACCTGGAGACGATGTTCTAAGTCTTGAACGGAAGAAAATGACTTCTAAGATCACCGGTCGGACTGTAGCAACTCGGGAGCCAGAGAGAAATCGCCACCGGAGAGAAAGAAGAAAGAAAAAGTGAGAAAAATCTCACTTTTTCTCACTTTTTTGCGATTTTAAAAGCAATTCTGGGCATACCGGTCGACGGTTTTGCCTATACCGGTCGACCGGTATCCCTACAGACATACGACCGCTATGTCTCGATCAGAATTAAAATTCTGACCGGTCGACTATACCGGTCGCAACACTGTCTACAGAGTGTCGACCGGTATCTCCCCAGGCATGCGACCGCTATGTCTCGGTCAGAATTTTTAATTCTGACCAGTCGACTATACCGGTCGTAGCATATTCTACAGGGGTGCGACCGTTATGTTGCGACCGGTCAGCACCAGATTAGCCAGAAAAATCTCAGAAAATTTTTAATTTTTTTTAAATTTAAATACTCCTTTTTGCGACTGTTTCGCCTTATATTGTTCAAGACTAACACCACTATTGCTTCATTCTCATGTGTTATGTCTTCTTCTCAGATTCAAACAGAATAGTCTGAGATGGTGGGTGGAAACGGTCGTAGGGTTCGAAAGCGTCACCAGGCTAGGATGCGCCTCGAGGAAAAAGAACAGGTTGAACCAGGCCATGTCAGAGAGCCAAGCCCAGAAGTTGAGGAAGAACAGGTTCCAGAGGTATCGAAAAATTTACCTGGCCCACCTCACAGGAATTCGGAGACCATTGTTACAAACTTGGTCTATCAGATGCAAGCTCAGCAGAAAGAGTTCCTGAGCGAGATATTGAAGATGTTCAGGCCACCGGGTTCTGTTCCCACTGGAGGTATGCCCGAGTCTGGAGGGAATAATACTACACAGCCGACGCATGGTAGTCCAGGACTGATGGGCCAATCCCAGAATGTACCACCACCGCATCAGTTTCCGTCATCTTCTGCTTATCAGGGAGCGTATTCGTATCCACCACCATGGTACAGAATGAATACACAGGGATAGCACGATCTGAGCAGGGCGGTGGATAGATTCCTAAAGTTGAAGCCTTCATCTTTCACAGGTAAAACAGGGAAACCATTGTGGCCAGCACAGTGGGTTACAGAGATGGAGAAGAATTTCCGTCTGATGACTTGTTCAGGGGATGAAAAGGTCCTGTTTACCACTCATATGCTGAAGGAAGATGCGAATGCTTGGTGGAAATCTACACGGGCATATCTGGAGACGAAGCATGCACAGGTAGATTGGGAAGTGTTCAAGGTTGCCTTCTTCGATAAGTATTTTTCGAAGAGCTTCAAAGATCAGATGGAGAAGGAGTTCCTTAATCTACAGCAGTCTCAGTCGACTGTGGATGCTTATCAGCAGAGGTACGAGGAGTTATTTTTCTTCGCATCGAAAAGTATGCAAGAAGAAGAGACCAAGACACGTAGGTTCACCATGGGACTACGTGGAAGCATCAGAGAGCACATATTGGGTCTGGACAAGAAAATCTATAATGAGGCTGTGCAGGTTGCGAGGGTGATAGAGTCCAGTCAGCGGGACAGCTTCTTCGCTCAGAACAGGAGAGTGAAGAGACCCGCTATTGAGAGTTCTAGTGGCGGTAACAATAGACCCTTCCGCCCATACAGGGCTCAGACCGCTACAATACCTGCTAGGAACAATACGGCACCACCTGTGCCACAGAACGCCGGATTCAACCCGAATATCAAATGTTTCAACTGTCAGCAAGTGGGTCATATTGCAAGGACCTGCACTCTACCTAAGAAGCAACCTCCCCAGCAAGGAAAAGTATATGCGGTCACCACCGAGGAGGCAGCCGCATCACCCGATGTGGTCACTGGTATGACTCTATTCCTTACTATTTGGCTTACTATTTTCATTGTGTGTATGCGCATGTAGAACTAAGGGATAATAAAATTTCAGGAATTGTAAATGTAGCTGGTATACCTGCCAGAGTACTATTTGACTCTGGGGCCACGCACTCCTTTGTTTCTATTTCCTTTGGAAAGCGAATGGAGTTACCAATTAAGCACTTGAACCCAAGCTTGATAGTTCGCTCTCCGCTAGGAGTCGAAGTGGCTTTGACTGAATATTATGGACCATGTACTATATGTATTGAGGGCCGAGACTTAGAAGCAAGTCTGGTACTACTCGAGATGGCAGACTTTGATGTCATCTTGGGAATGGATTGGCTAGGCCACCATTCAGCTATCCTATTATGTGGTGAAAGGAAGCTTGTGCTTACAGAAAAAAGGGAAAGGAGTATAGCTTAGGATGGCCCCTACCGAGTTAAAGGAGTTGAAGACCCAATTACAAGAATTGTTAGATAAGGGTTTCATACGACCTAGTATATCGTCTTGGGGAGCACCTGTACTATTTGTCAAGAAGAAGGACGAAAGTGTAAGACTATGCATTGACTACCGTGAACTGAACAAGTTGACGATCAAGAATCGGTATCCTTTGCCTAGAATCGATGATCTGTTCGATCAATTGCAGGGTGCAAAGGTCGTCGTTCATGGAACTGATGAACCGAGTGTTTCATGATATGTTGGACACTTCGGTCATCGTATTCATCGATGACATATTGATCTACTGTAAGGACATGGAGACTCATACAACACATCTGAGGGCAGCCCTATAACGGCTAAGACAAGAAAAACTTTATGCTAAGTTCAAGAAGTGCGAGTTTTGGCTGAAGGAAGTGGCTTTCTTGGGCCATGTAGTATCTGAAGATGGTATCAAGGTTGATCCAAGTAAGATAGCTGCTATAGTAGGATGGGAAACACCAAAATCTGTTGTGGAGATTCATAGTTTCCTTTGGTTGGCTGGTTATTATAGAAGATTCGTGGAAGATTACTCCAGGATCGCTGTTCCACTCACCAGATTGATCAAGACGGGAGAGAAATTGATATGGACAAATGAGTGCGAGAAGTGCTTTCAGACTTTGAAGTCAAGACTAGTCTCTGTACCTATCTTGACCATCCCAGAACCAAGCGTACCGTTTACTTTATATATGGATGCTTCAGGGTTGGGTATTGGGTGTGTATTGATGCAAGGAGAACAGGTGATTGCTTACGCATCAAGACAGTTAAAGGAGCATGAGAAGAACTATCCTACGCATGATTTGGAGCTAGCAGCGGTTATACATGCAATCAAGACTTAGAGACACTACTTGTATGGTGAGAAGTTTCAGATCAAGTCAGATCACAAGAGCTTAACTTATCTTTTCACTCAGAAGGATCTGAATATGAGACAGAGAAGATGGCTGGAGTTATTAAAAGATTATGGTTGTGACATCCAGTATCATTCGGGTAAAAAAAATGTTGTGGCTGATGCCTTAAGCAGAAAGTGGGCATCGAAACCTGAGGCAGGACCAAGTACAAATGCTGCATTATGTGCCGCAGCCTCAAGTTCAATTGAAGATGATGAAGAACATATTTTAGAGACTACAGAAGATCCAGTTGAGCAAGGCTTAATTCATAAGTTCACCATGATGTTTGCAGCTTTGAAGATATCACCGGATCTAGTTGATGAAGTCAAGGTAGCAATCCTACAGGATCCACATCTCAAGACAGTGCAAGAAGACTTGGAGAAGGGTATGATCAATCCTGACTTTACCTTGGATTCAGACAAGGTACTCAGGTATCGTGGACGGTTATGTATACCTGAGAGTGAAGACTACAATATCAGAGATCGAGTTATGACTGAAGCTCATTACACTCCATATTCAGTACATCCAGGAAGTACCAAAATGTATCACGATTTAAGAAGACTATATTGGTGGAGGGGTATGAAAGTAGATATAGCTCGTTTCGTGTTCCAATGTCTGAATTGTCAACAAGTTAAAGCGGAAAGGCAGAGACCCGCAGGTTTACTACAGCCATTACCGGAACCTGCATGGAAGTGGGATTGCATTACCATGGATTTCGTCACTAGCCTACCTTTGACACCAAGGTCAGTGGATGCAGTTTGGGTTATAATCGACCGACTCACCAAGACAGCTCGATTCATTGCGATCAGACCTCAGTATACCATGGAGAAACTGGTCAAGTTATATGTTGATAATATAGTCAGACTTCATGGCGTTCTAGAGAGTATAGTATCTGACAGAGATCCTCGTTTTACATCAAAGTTCTGGGAAGGATTACAGAAAGCTATGGAAACAAAGTTAAAATTCAGTACAGCTTTTCACCCTCAGACGGACGGACAGTCAGAACGAACTATTCAAATTTTAGAAGACATGCTCCGAGCTTGTGCAATAGATTTCAAGGGAGCTTGGGACGAGAAGCTATCACTTATCGAGTTTGCTTATAACAACAGTTATCAGACTACAATTTAGATGGCCCCATATGAAGCACTCTATGGGAAGAAGTGTCATACACCTCTGTTATGGAACGAGGTGGGAGAAAGAAGAATTGTAGGACCGGAGTTTGTTGAAGAAACTTGCCGAGTGATTGATCAAATCAAGGAGAGAGTAAAGACAGATCAAGTTCGACAGAAGTACTCTGCGAATAATCGACGGCGAGATCTAAAGTTTGCAGTGGGTGACAAAGTATTCTTGAAGGTATCACCGGTGCGAGGTCTGAAACGGTTTGGTAAGAAGGGGAAGCTATACCCCAGGTATGTGGGACCATATGAGATATTGACCCGACGTGGTAATGTAGCATATCAATTGGCTCTACCACCATCTATGTCAAGCGTTCATAACGTGTTCCATGTATCATTACTGAAGAAGTATGTCAGAGATCCATCGCACATCTTGACCGCTGATCCCCCAGACTTGACTGAAGACTTAACATTCGAAGTGGTGTCTGTGATGCTCTCAAGTGGAAAGGTACAACAACTTCGAACCAAGGATAACCATTATGTGAAGGTGCATTGGAGAAGCCAAAATGTTGAAGAAATTACTTGGGAAGAGGAGGGCGCGATGAGGAAGGAGTACCCTAACCTTTTCGACGATCAAAGTATGTTCAAATTTCGGGGCCGAAATTTCTTTTAAGGGTGGGGGTTGTGAGACCAACATGCAAATTTTAGGACGAAATTTCTTTTAAGGGTGGGGGAGTTGTAAAACCCGCACTTTGTAAACCCGGTCTAAACCTTAGTTTTGTGTCATAGCAGGTCTTCCGATCATCACCGGGCCAGACGGGACGAGTGGATGACAAACAGGTATGAAATCGGATCAAAGACGGTCAAATAATCATCATTTTATGTTGACCGGTCGATGGTACCGGTCGACCGGTCAGCTCTGCGCAGTTGAGTGCGGAGATCCAGAATTAGATCTCTGTGGGTCCCATTTTCCTAAACCCTGATTCCTGAACCTTCCTAATCTTAATAGGGTTACTAAACCCTAGTTCTAGCCTATAAATACACCCTTAAACCTCCTCAAATCCTTTCCATTATCTCTCATAAACCTTAGAGAAGAGAAGGAGGTTGGAAAGGAGAAGGAGCTAAGAAGAAGGAGGAGGTGCCGCCATTACCGTTCGACGATGCTCACGTTACGCCAGTCAACGGTAAGTGTTTGAATCAATATTCTTACCCTATGATAGTTGTATGGGTGGATCAATACTATGCAAGTAGGTATTGATCTAAAACCCCAACTGGACCTTAAAACCCTAAGTTGCCGTCAAACCTTAGATTCGAGTTCCGAGATGATATTCATCGAAATAAGACTTGAATGAGTTGGGGATAACTCTAACTCAAAGATTAGACTTAGAATGAATAGGAGAAACCCTGAGAATCCAAGGAAATCGATCGACGGCAGTCGAAAAACCAAGTGTATGGTCTTCCGGAGACATACCGGTCGACCATACCGGTTGCTAGTTTGCTCACAGAGCTGCAACCGATATGTTGCGACCGATTAGTTCTGAAAGGCTGGTTTTGGACTTTGTTGGTTTCCGATCAACGTGAAACCCTAAGAGAAATATTCTAATGAAACCCTAATAATATTGTAGGACTTTGTGACTTCCCGTTTGGATCTTACGACATGGAGCAAGCTAACAAACGAGCGTCAGGTAAGGGAATCTGACCTAAACCTAATAATTAATGGACAGTAAGTCGATGTTAATCACCTGATTATATATGATGTGATGTTTGTGCATATTCACATGCCATCTTTTAATTTCAGTTATTATTACTGTTCATGCATTGATAGGATGTGATTGTTAAGCATGTGATTGTTTTCGTTAGTGTATGGAGTGGGGCATGGGCCTGGGATCGCTCCTCACACTAGCACCTTTTGTAGTATTCTGTCTTAACATGCATGGTACGGGTGGGGCATCAGGGGAAGGTCATGGTACGGTGGTCTCCGATGTTGATGCTGGCCTGGCCATGGTTATGTGCCATTGTGGTCTCCGAGGTCGACGCTGGCTTATCCACGATGCTTTAGCTCTATCTCTATGTCGTAAGGAGTTATTTTGGGATAGGGTCTACCTGCGTTATGTTTCTATCCTAGTGGGTTAGTTGCCGATAGGGCATCAGGGGAGGTGTGGGAATGCCTTAGCTCTATCTCTATGCCGTAGACGGCTGTGCTGGGATAGAGCATACATTGATGACATATAGGATTAGTTAGTTGCGAGCCCAGTTTGCGAGCCCTGGCGCGTAGGGGCTTAGGTACTGGTATGGGTAGAGCATCAGGGGAGGTACGGGGGTATCTTAGCTCTATCTCTATTCCATGTTGGGTGCATGTGGGCAGATGGGGGTGTGATCCATGCTGTGCCACACACTCGTGTATAGAGGTGTGGGGGCCACCAAACCTTTCTATAGCACATAGCAAACTTAAACCAGACCACAACATAAAATGATTGTTATTCATGCATAATATTGTGAAACTGTCTGATTGTCTTACTGAGCTAAGTTGTGAGCTCACCCTTTGTATATACATTGTTTTTAGATGTTGATGCAGGTTACACAGTGGACGACTACATGAACGCTCTGGCGTATGGTGGTGTTGCTGCGTTGGACGTACAGGCAGGAGAGGACGAGCATGACGCTTCATGCGAGTACCCTTTTTGCGTGTACCTTTGATTGGTTTTATTTATTTATTTCAGTTATTTTCAGTTGGACTAAATGGATGTAAGGATATTATATTATATGTTTGAATTTGAATAATTGGATATTTTATTTAAATTTATCAATAGATTCTCAGTTCATTTATTTAAAGACTTCCGCTGTATTATTTATATTCTGATTGTGGTTATGTGTAATGGGTTTGTACGAGTGGACACGACTTATTAGAGATCCTGGTGTGAACCATTGGTTCAATGACGGTTCACTCACACCATTCTGGTTGGATCAGAATTAGGGTGTGACAGTCGATGCTAGGGTCGGATGTTCCATCGACCCTAGGTGCGACCGTAGCTTCCCTGGACTTCTCGGGAGCTAGGGGTCGATCCTGTGGTCTGGTAGGGTCGATTCCCAATCGACCCTATGTGCGACCGCATGTGGTTTGAGTCGACCTTTTCATTCTACAGTCTAATCTTTCAAGTTTGAGTCCTTTGGCTTACTTCCATAGTCCATTCTATACTTGTTCTATGGCTTAAAACTCCAGGTTACTTCCTTACTTTGTCTATCATGATTTCCTCCATGGATTTCATTAAAATCTTCCCATGGATGGATGATTTGGGCTTCTCCTAGATCATACCCTCTTCATGAACAAGGTCTTAAGCAATTCATGGAAAGCATATCCATACCTTAGGTTTGCTGAGATTCAGAGGGTTCTCTGAATTTCTTCTCTTTAGTCTTCTTCTCCAACTTTCCTTCTCTTCTCCTTCTCTTTTCTTTCTCTCACTTTCTTTTAGGGTTTCAAAAGGAGTGAAAGAGGCTAAGGGACGTCCTATTTATAGAGGAAAACCTCCCAAAATAAGTCCCATTGAGATTAGGAAAGAATCCCCTTGAAATTTGAAAAGTTTTCTATTTACGGTTTCTGTGGGTGATCCTAGGGTCGATGAGGGGGTCGGAGATCCCGTCCGACCCTAGGGTCTCAGTTGTTCGACCCTAGGTCTAAAAATCAGGGGTCTGACTTCCTAATGAGGTGGGATCGACCCTGCCTGTTTAGGCATGCGACCCTACCCCCTATTTTACTGTTTTTGGGTCAGTTTAATACCTGGTCTTGCTATTTCCTTCACGCACTTGGTCCATTTGGCTCGACCATGATAGGTAGACCTGGTACAAGGTGGTAAGACCGGTTAGTTCGATACGAGTCTTATACTAATCCTACTAAAGACAATATATAAGCCCGCATCAGTCATTGTGAGGTTCAAATTAGTGGAAGGGTATTAATTGGCAAGCTAGGTTGGATGGTACTTATTAGGGGGGAAAAACATCACCCAATGAAAATCTTACATGTGGCACCTAAAACCGCTCCTGCCGATCAGGCCTAGTAGAGTTGCACTTGACTTTGGCCACTCGGAGGCACAGTCCTATCGAGACACATCTCTTGGTCGGAGGTATAGTCCTAGTAAGATACATCTCCTAGTCGAAAACTAGAGTCCTAAGAGCACCTGGCCGTTGTGTGGGAGTCCTTCTCCTAGTGCAACACGATGCCGATCATCACGGAAATGTGACCAAACGGGTAAAGACACGTGTTAGTCTTATCCTGACCGACATAGCTTCCTTGGCTACAGTCTTCTACTCTTACTCGGAGTCTATGACCTGGGCGTCCCACAGCACGACATCTGGCAGTCTTATTGGTGAACTACCTTCAAGAGTCCCGGTACCTCCATGCTTCTTGCCTACTCCTATAAATAGAGGATGATCTCCCAAGTTAAAAGAGGATTCACTCCATCTTTTATACACTCAAACTCTTTCTATGTTCTCCTCTCTTTAAACTGGAGATAGCTTCCGGCTATCTCTTGACTGTTTACATTGGGAATATGATTTAGGCATCGGAGCGAACCTGGGGCTTAGTCAGCCAACTCCCTTGTCTAATCTTTGTGATTGCAAGTTATCCGGATCATAGATCGATGGGATAATTTTCAACTGTAACAGTTTAGCGCCCACCATGGGGCCATAGGTTGAGTTTGACGAACAATGTATGAGAGATTCAACCATCATTCCTGTGAGGAAAAAGATGGAAAATCTTTGAAGTCCCCACCTAGATTTAGGTCTAGGACCTTGGAAAATGTGAAATCTCACCCAAGGTAAGACTTCGATTGACTCATGACCCTTAGATTGGAATTCTGGTCCATCAGAGATTGGGTAAGTGTCAGGTTACGATTATGGGAAGGGGTTAGGCACCCAAATCGTGCGATCGAAATCGATCTCTTATACCTTTCCTATGCTAGACTCATATTTGTTAAGCCAAACCAAACCAAGTGGTTTGATATCATTGAACCGAATCTGTATCCATCAGATTGTCTACGTATTGCGGAATTATTCTGAAAATCAGGTTCACCATCGTAGTTCAGGTGTGATTAAAGTTTATGGCTGTGATTTATGCTTGTGCATGATTAAGTTTATTGTTCAAGTTAAAATTTATGCTTGAAAGGTTGAAAAATCCTATGGGTTAGGATCTGAATAGTCCATGTGGACTGATAGATAGTCCTAGTGGATCTAAGAATAATCCTATTTGGGTTGGAATGTGGATAACCCTTTCTGGGTTGAAATGTGGATAACCCTATGTGGGTTGAAATGTGGATAAATATCCTAGTGGATCTATGGATAGTCCAAGTGGACTAAGATATGGATCTGAATTTGGGTTTCTCCCAAATAGCCTACGTATCCTAGGGTTTGACCTAGGAATCAGAATCCACGTAGTTCGAAATGGATAACCCTATTTGGGTCAAAATATGGGTAAGTATCCTAGTGGATCTATGGATAGTCCGAGTGGACTAAGGTTTGGATAACCCCTTTTGGGTTGGAATATGAATAGATATCCTAGTGGATCTATGGATAGTCCGAGTGGACTAAATTGTGGATCCGAATTTGAGTTTCTCCCAAATGGCCTACGTATCCTAGGGTTTGACCTAGGAATCAGAATCCACGTAGTTCGAGAATAACCTGTTCTAGGTTATAAAGTGAGAACCTGTTCTAGGTTTGGGATTGAGAACCTATTCTAAGTTTGGGATTGAGAACCCATTCTAGGTTTAGGGTTTAGAACCTATTCTAGGTTTAGGGTTTGTAGAGGGGCAAAACCATCCTAAATTACCCTTTTCATCCTGAATTTTAATTTTGGAAGGTTTGGCAAAGTATTTTTCTTTCTTTATTAAGATTTTTATTATTCCCATTATGCCCTTCCCAAGAATGTGGGTGCCTAAATATACGTCTACACGCCTAGATTGTCTTCTAGAAGTGTGCAGATATGACAGTTTGACTAGGGTATTACATAAATTAAATTATTACCAAAATTGAATTATTCATCTAAATATGACATATAATACATTTATGGCAAGACATACACATATAACAAGATTGTAAAAATCTCCTTAATATGGCATGCACTGCAAATAAGGCAAGAGCCTATATGGTAAGATCTAATATGCTAATTCTAAGCATGACAAGACCTAATATGATTTTAGGGTTTTCTTACCTTAATTGCTATTTTCTTTTCATTTTAAGATTTTCTACCTTAATTGCTATTTTCTTTTCATTTTAGGGTTTTCTGCCCTAATTGTTATTTTCTTTTCATTTTTATGGTTTTCTACCATATTTGCTATTTTATTTTCATTTTATGATTTTCTACCCTAATTGCTGTTTTTTTAATTTATTTTTTTTCAAGACGAATATGATGAATGAAAAGATTCCAACTATAGCAGTGGTAGTAATCCAAACATAGCAGTAAGCATCCAAACATGACAGTAATTATCTAAATATGACAGTAAGCATGTGGTAGATAAATATGGCAATAAGCATGTGTAGCATTTCAAAACAGCAAGAATCATGCAAGCATCAAGATGGTGGACATATCAACATGGAATCCAATGGTTCAGATTTAATATCATCACATAATCAGAAATCAATTGATCATCCAGTGGATCAGATTTATCAATTAATGACTCAAGATCAAAGGCCATAATTAAATCATGTGAAAATAACTTAACATCAAATGGTCATATACAAATTTGCATTAAAAAGTTTCAAATCAATGGTCACAATTAATCACATCAAACTTTCAAGATCAGATCCAGATAAGATGACCATAATTTAATCATCTAAAATCCATATCAATGGTTCATATTTAATCATCTTAAATTTCAAACCAATGGGATCAATTTCGTAAAATTCTAAGCATTTCAGATCAATTTTGATCACATGAAATTCCTACATGTAATTGATCCAATTAATCTTAAATTCTCAATATCAGATCCAGATCAGATGACCATAATGTAATCATCTAAAATCCATATCAATGGTTCATATTTAATCACCTTAAATTTCAAACTAATGGGACAAATTTCATAAAATTTTAACTATTTTCAGATCAATTTTGATCATATGAAATTCCTACATGTAATTGATCCAATTAATCACATCAAATTTTCAAGATCAGATCCAAATTAGATAACTATAATTTAATCATCCAAAATCTATATTAATGGTCCATATTTAATCACCTTAAATTTCAAACCAAATGGATCAATTTCATAAAATTCTAAGTATTTTTAGATCAATTTTGATCACATGAAATTCTTACATGTAATTGATCCAATTAATCACATCAAATTCTCAAGATCAGATCCAGATAAGATGACCATAATTTTAATCATTTAAAATCCATATCAATGGTTCATATTTAATCACCTTAAATTTCAAACCAATGGGATCAATTTCATAAAATTCTAAGCATTTTCAGATCAATTTTGATCACATGAAATTTTTACATGTAATTGATCCAATTAGTCACATCAAATTCTCAAGATCAGATCCAGATAAGATGGCCATAATTTAATCATTCAAAATCCATATCAATAGTTCATATTTAATTACCTTAAATTTCAAACCAATGGGATCAAATTTCATAAAATTCTTTCAGATCAATTTTGATCACATGAAATTTCTACATGTTTGGATCAATTTTATCCACATGAAATTTCAACACATTTGGATCAATTTTAGCACATGAAATTTCAAATAAATAACAAAGAAAACGATAAAGCAGAGTTTACCTATTTTTTCTGATTTCTCTTTCTCTTGATCTTCTTCTTCTTCTTTTTCTTCCTCTTCTGTTCTTTCTTTTTTCGATTTCAGCTCATCTTCTTCATTCTCCCGTGCTCTCTCTCTCTCCCTCCCTTCTTTCGGATCTCCCCCCTCTTCTTATTATTATTTTTTTTCTTTCTTTCCTTTTTCTTCTCTTTCTTTCCTTCTTCTTCTTTTTTCTTTCTTTCCTTTTCTTTTTTTCTTCTCTTTCTTTCCTTTTCTTCTTTTCTTCTCTTTCTTTCCTTTTTCTCTTTCTTACCTTTTCTTCTCTTTTCTTTCTTTTTTCCTTTTCTTCTTTCTTTTTCTTCTCTTTTCTTTCTTTCCTTTTCTCTTTTTCTTCTCTTTTCTTTCTTTCCTTTTCTT
Source organism: Protea cynaroides (assembly GCA_028583415.1). NCBI lineage: Eukaryota > Viridiplantae > Streptophyta > Magnoliopsida > Proteales > Proteaceae > Protea > Protea cynaroides. The sequence goes on from CM053266.1 coordinate 18,438,865, forward strand.
TTCTTCTTCTCTTTCTTTCCTTTTCTTCTCTTCTTCTCTTTCTCATTCTAGAAAACATGAAGGAGATCCTCTTTTTATTATTTTTTTCTTTTTCTTTTTTTCTTTTATTTATCTTTCTTTCCATTTTTTTTTCTTCTCTTTTCTTTCTTTCCTTTTCTTTTTTTCTTCTCTTTCTTTCCTTTTCTTCTCTTTTCTTTCTTTTTCCTTTTCTTCTCTTCTTCTCTCTCTTTCCTTTTCTTCTCTTCTTCTCTTTCTTTCATTTTCTTCTCTTTTCTTTCTTTTTTCCTTTTCCTTTTCTTCTTTCCTTTTCTTCTATTTTCTTTCTTTCCTTTTCTTCTCTTCTTCTCTCTCTCATTCACGTTTTCTAGAAAGAAAGCGTGAAGGGGATCCTTTTTTTTTTTTTTTTTTCTTTTATTTCTTTCTCTCTTTCCTTTTTTCTTTCTCCCATTCTCTTTCCTATGGCCTCTCTTTCCTCTCTTTCTTATAATATATATATATATATATATATATATATATATATATATATATATATATATATATATATATATATATATATATATATATATATATATATATATATATATTAATACAAAAATGGGGTGCTTACAATTTCATGACTCATCGAAAAATACGTGCTCAAGCCGCAGCAATCTCGGTGGAGGTAAAGAAAGACAGTGACGCCAGCACTACTAGAGTAGCTCCAAACCCCAGTCGACACACACCCCTCTTGTGGCACCGCTAGCGCCACCTCCACTAGCACCATCGGCTCATCAGTACTTGACTCGCGAGAAATTTAAAGTCCTAAGTCAACAAATCACACAATTAGCTCGACTTTCAATATGGGCATCGTAGTTGGAGCTACAAATCTGCCTCTAACCTTGCTCCAACAACTACACCAACTGCAGTCAACTTGGCCGCTGCAACTTGAGCATACGGTCGACTTGCTTATGGCGTACTTGCTCTTGGTCGACCTACTTACGACCGACCTGCTCACAGTCAACTTATTTAAGGCTAACTAGCTCATGGCCGACCTGCTCACGGTCAACTTGTTCACGGCTGATCTGCTCTCAGTCAACCTGTTCACTGCCTACCTTCTCACGATCAACTTGCTCTCAGTTGACTTACTCAGGACCGACCAGTTCATGGTCGGCCTGCTCACGGTCAACTTGCTCATGGCTGACTTGCTCTCGACCGACCAGCTCATTGTCGACTTGCTCACGACTGACTTGCTCAAGGTCGACTTGCTAACGACCGACCTGCTCACAACTGACCTTCTCACGATCGATTTGCTCACAGTTGACCTGCTCACAACTGACCTGTTCAGCGTTGACCAGCTCAAGGCCGACCAGCTCATGGTCGACTTGCTCACGGTCGACCTGCTCACGGCAGACTTGCTCATGGTCGACTACTCATGGCTGATTTGTTCACATCTTACCATATCTTGACTTCCTTACGGTCAACCAGAAGAGATCCGAGTAGTCGAATCAAAACTCAAAACAACGGTGACACAAAGAAGCAAAAGTCTAGTAGGGACCAGCCATAGAGCACCCCTATAAAACCTTCGATTATTACATGCCGCTCACAGCATCCATGTCAAAAAACCTTGATGTAATGAAAGGTGACAGAAGTCGGGCCCACTAAGGGCACCCATTCAGGTACAATTTTCATTTAAATTATTTAGTATAGTAAATCACTGTGTCATCAACTATAACACAGGCCGTTCGGCTTATCCAAGTCCCCCAGTAGATTTAAGTAGTTCATGTCATTTTGTCTGGCATACTTAAGCCCTCTAGCCCATTTGAGCATCTATGCCATTCCATTCGACTCATTCAAGTCATCCTATGACTTGAACAATCTATGTCATTCCATTCAACCTATCCAAGTCCACCAACAAGCTTGAATAACTTACACTGTTACATCAGGCATACTCAAGTCCTCCAACCAACTTATACAATCAATGCCAACCACCATGGGTTGAAGATAACACTTCAAGCACACTCGACATTGCAAGAAGTAATACCGACTACACTCTAGGGGTACCATGGCATGCACTCAACAATACACAACAAATGAAGATAATAAAAAACTACTACAAATTATGACCGACCATGAAAAATCGATCAACAAAAGAGTGCCATGTTAATGGCCGACCATGAAGGGCCGACTGTGCCATGTCAATGGCCGACCATGAAAGACCGACCAACAAAGGAGTGCAATGTCAATGGCTGACCACGAAAGATCGATTGTGCCACGTCAATGGCCGACCATGAAAGGCCGACCAACAAAAGAGTGTCATGTCAATGGCTGACCACGAAGGCCAACTAACAAAGGAGTGCCATGTCAGTGGCCGACTATGCCATGTTAATGGCTGACCACGAAGGGAGTGCCCTGTCAATGGCTGACTATGTCGTGTCAATGGCCAACCATGTCAATGGTCGACTGTGCTATGCCAATGACTGACGGTGCCATGTCAAAGGGTTTACACTATCGTTAGAAGAAGTAGGCATTGTAAGGTAACACCCCCGACTTCGAAACACACCAGATGAAGTTGTGGGGGGGTATTTAGAATCAGATATCCCCTCGCCACCCAACAGGCCATCCATCTTGTGCATTAAATGCGATTGACGATTCTACATCACGAACGACTGGCTTTCGGACTTTGGACCACTTCCATGTCAGCAGATGTGACATTTTGTGTTCTTGCCCCACCTCCGTGTTATCATGTCCGACGTTCCGTGTCTCCTTGATACAACAAGGTAGTCCGACTATTAATTTCAGGTAACTGCACTGAGCATTGTCAGTTCGATACAAAGGTAGAGCATTGTTAGTTTGGCGCAAAGGCATGGTCAGGTAGCCGGGCCCATTAGGGACACCCGACATTCACAGTCATAATTTTAGAGGTCTTTTAGTCTAATAAGGGTCTACAGTACAGAGTTCAACAACTCTCTAATGCCATTCCATTTGGCCTTACCATACCTAAATCTGCCTACTTAGGTCTACAAGCAGACCTGAGTTAGCACACAGACTATACCTGAATCTGCTTACTTAGGTCCATAAATAGGCCTGAGTAGCAGGCAGACCATACTTGAATATGCCTACTCCGGTCCATAAGTAGACCCAAGTAGCACGTAAATCATACCTGAATCTGCCTACTTAGGTCCACAAGCAGGCCTGAGTAGCACATAGGCCATACTTGAATCTGCCTACTTTAGTCCACAAGCAGACCTGAGTAGCACGTAGACCATACTTGAATCTGTCTGCTCAGGTCCACAAGCAGACCTGAGTAGCACAAAGACCATATCTGAATCTGCCTACTTAGGTCCACAAGCAGGCCTGAGTAGCACGTAAACCATACTTGAATCTACATATTCTGGTCCACAAGCAGATCTGAGTGACACGCAGACCATACTTGAATCTGCCTATTTCAATCTACAAGCAGACCCGAGTAGCATGCATACCATACTTGAATCTGCCTACTCAGGTCCACAAGCAGGCCTGAGTAGCACACAGACCTCACACATCTCTGCCTGCTCAATTCCACAAGCAGACTTGAGCAGGGCAAGGGGTAGGTAAATCTGACTCAACCTAGTTATGTCAACACTCAGCACATTCAATACTTAGCAATTTTTTCTAGTCATCTACAAACGCACTCAGCGTAGCAATATGCAATACCAACTAGTCAGACTTGGTTAAACTTTTAGCTGTCGAGCTACCATACCACACCCCCACCTTCGAGATAACGACATAACTGACTTAGCTTGTCTCTATATGTACATCCCTTCCTTTGAGATAACAACGGAGTCGACTTGACTTGTCCCTTTACGCACCTCCGAATCCACAGCATTCGCAGCTGGCAGCAACGAGCTGGTGCTCAATTAAACTTCCAAGCACAAAGATGTTCAAGTTGTCAATATTTAGCAAACCTGCAAAGCCTTATTTTGCACCTCCAAATGCACACATCCGCAGGCTCAAAGGGCAACTGATTAGTGCGGCATGGCCGACCAGAAGATGTTTGCACTATCGAACCCTTCGCGTCCGACAGTGCAAGGGGCAACTGTTAGGGGGGAAAGACATCACCCAATGAAAATCTTACCCGTGACACCTAAAACTGCTTCGACCGATCAGGCGTGGTAGAGTTGCACTTGACTTTGGCCACTTGGAGGCACAGTCCTATTGAGATACGTCTCCTGGTCAGAGGTATAGTCCTAGTAGGATATGTCTCTTGGTCGGAGGCTAGAGTCCTAAAAGCACCTAACCACTGTGTGGGAATCCTTCTCCTAGTGCAACATGATGCCGATTATCACGGATGTGTGACCAAGCGGATAACGACAAGTGTCAGTTTTATCTTGACCGACTTAGCTTCCTTGGCTACAGTCTTCTACTTATACTCAAAGCCTATGATCTGGGCATCCCACAGCGCGACACCTGGCAGTCCTATTGGCGAACTACCTTCAAGAGTCCCGATACCTCTATGCTTCTTGCCTACTCCTACAAATAGAGGACGACCTCCCAAGGTGAAAGATAATTCATTCCATCTCTCATACACTCAAACTCTTTCTATGTTCCCCTCTCTTTAAACTGGAGATAGTTTTCGACTATCTCTTGACTGTTTACATTGGGAATCTGACTTAGGCATCGGAGTGTACCAGGGGCTTAGTCACCCAACTCCCTTGTCTAATCTTTGTGATTGCAAATTATACGGATCGTAGATCGACAAGATGATTTCCAACCGTAACAGTATCGTATTGGGAGGATTCTAATTAATCGTCCTTAATTGTGTAAAGTATTGGGGACCTATTGGTAATTTGGCCCACTGATAACTATGATCTCATATATATCTAAAAAGGGAGCAGACAAGACTGATGGCATGTGGAGCAACTCCGTCAAATGTTATGGATCCGTGTATGTTTTTTATTTTATTGATTCGATATAAGTTGTGTTCCTGTTGTAGGAAATTTTACACGGTATCAATGTTATTTTGCCCAACAACATAATGGGCCCAATAACTATTTAAGAGGGAGCCCATTCCAACAAATTCCAAAGATGGTTCACGTGTTAAGCCGAACAGACTGGTCAAATTTAACAGTTGACAGTTAACGGGGTCAACCCAATGGGTCGACCCAAGTTGACTCAACAGGTCAGGTCTCGAGAGCACAAGGGCAGATCTAATCAACTTCAATTAATGCCAGGCCAAATAGCCCTAGGGTCTAAAACCATTAGAGGCCTAAATGGACTTTAGAACTAAAGCCCACAGATCAATTAAATTATATAAAACAGGCTATTAAATCTTTTCCTTTGGCATGTTTGTTTGAACCCATATTGGGATTTTGTGCTGAATTTGTTTTAAAACCCAAATGAGCCTAGGGTCTGTTTGTTTGAACCAATGTTTCATTTTTTACTTTGATCATACAAGTGTGGTCTAGTGTTGGATCAGTCTTGTACCTGTTTGGTCTCAACAAAAGTAAACAGAAATTGAAAATTTTAATTATTGTTTCGATGGTATATAATTGATTATGCTTTTGTTAAAGGAAAGAAGAGGAATATGATAGACCGTATCTCATATTACCTTACATTATGTGTGGGTTCTTGGGCTTTAATTAATGAAAAGACCCAATGAAATTTAAATAAGAAGTGGTCTGGGCTATAATAACAATTCTTCGTTTAAATTGGACAATGGAGTCCTATTGATCAGACCTTTTGATGACTTAAGAACCTAAATTGGACTTAGAGCCCGTTTGCCAGACAATATCTATACGTTTGACTTTTTTCAAAAAGTTTATTTGTAAAAAAGTTTGTGTTTTGATTAATTTTTTTGAATTGAATATAAACAAATTATAGAAATTGAAAACAAACAAGTTTGTTTGTAGATACAGTTTGAATATAATTGTTTATTTGAATTAGATACCATTATTTTTTGAGGTCCTTGTGTTGCATTTGATAAAATTGAACATAAACATCACAAAATAAGTGTCATAATGCGTTTACATCTCAATTTATAATGTTTTAACCTTTATTTTTTTGTCCATGATTGCAATTTGTAGGAATATGTCATGTGATATCTATTGTATGGGTTTTTCAAAGTGGGATGCTTATATGGTCTTAGACATGAAATGCTTTCCTTATAAATACTGAAATAATTCATAATGTCTAAAGCTCCAAAGTAGACCCACGGGCCAAGTGTACAAACTTGTCAACGGAATTCCATGGCTTGAGTTACGATGCATCTGTCCAACGAACTAGTTCCTTAGGGCATGGGACCACCACCGATGGTATTTATAGATTGTTGCATACTTATAGACGAGATTCCTTACGATGTTTCTGTTCAGCGGGCTAGTTTCTCAAGGAATGAGACAGCCGCCCACAATGTTTAAAGATTACCCTCAAGGAGACCATATGGCTAACGTCGTACTAGTGCCACCACAGGTGAGTCTTCGTTTGGTTGGTCCGCTCGATCGAGTGAGGGTGATGTTGATGGGCTTCTCAGAATCAGGAGTCCTTGTCTTGCCATCATAGGTGATGGGATTTCCAAGGAAGGTTGTTTTCAGGCATTTCGTTTTACTCAGAAAGAATCCAATACATATTGGGTGATCTTGCCACCACAGGTATGACCTCGATGATGCAAACCTTTCACCAAGTTCTTTTGGGTATTTTCTATTATTTTTGGGAAACAAGACTGGAAAAAATTTAATCAACTGCCCAATTGGTCAGGTTTACTATTATTATTATTATTATTATTATTATTATGGGTAAAAGACAGTTACCTCCCCTGTAACTTACCTTATTGACCATTGACCCCCAAAGGTTTCAAAAAAGACAGTTACCTCCCCTAAATAACTATTAAAATCCAAATAGCCCCAATTTTTAACGGTGTTAAAGTTAAATTTTTTATGGACAACTCTACCCTCAACCTTCATCCATACTTTAAATCTTATTACTGTTAAAAGACCAATATAACCCTTTTATATCCAACTAAAATAAACCCTAATCTCATTTTCTTCTCATTCTACCTCACGACGTTTCCTATGGGGTGGAGATGATCTGTTGGACATAACTATAAGCAGAGGTATTTCAAACGACCAGTGAGGCATTTTCTTCTTCTCATCTTACAGTGTTGTGTTTAAATAATCCCCAATCGCAGGCCAAATTACTAAAAACAAAAAAAAAATGGGGGCGGGGTGGGTTAGACTGTGAACCTCAAAATCGACATTAAACAATCCTAAATTTTGGGGGTTTCAAAGATGAAGCATCCTACTACTTATTAAAAGTTAATTAAAAGACAGTCCTTACAGTGCTTCAGTGCTTCAATGTTTGTAGCAGCATGTAGGGTTTCGAATGGTGGCAGTGCTTAAGGATTTGCAGCGGTCAGTGCTTCATGCTTGGAACCGGTTTGTGCTTCAAGATTTGAAGTGGTCAAATCTCCTAGTGCAGCAATTTGTGCTTCAAGATTTCGAAAGAACATGGGAACTTCAAGCTCCTTGCAGCGACAGGATGGAACTGCTTCAAGATTTCAGCGGAAACATTTCGAAGACTCCTTACTGCTTTAAGATTTCAGAGGAAACATTTCGAATGATGAGCTGCTTCAATGTTCAAGGATTTGCAGCGGTGGAGAACTCCGAAGACGACGGCGATTCAAGGGTTTGGAAAACGGAATAACAGTGAGTTCGATTGTGGTGAGCAAGCAAGGAATCGGAGAATCGTTCGACTGACAAATAGTAACCTTCCTAAATAGTAAGGGTAAAATGGGTAGTTCATATCTCTAAAAGGGTATTTTGGTATTTAACAAATTATTGGACTCCCACCGTTACTATATAATGGAATATTTCTAGCAAGTGGGGTTATTTGGATTTTAATAATTATTTAGGGGAGGTAACTGTCTTTTTTGAAACCTTTGGGGGTCAACTGTCAATAAGGTAAGTTACAGGGGAGGTAACTGTCTTTTACCCTATTATTATTAGTGGCATTCTTACGACTTATATGCTTAATGTTGCATATTGATTGGGTAAACCATTGCATTGTGTATACCAGCGTTAACTTCACAGTTTGCATCAATCAAGACACTCTCAATGGCACAAGCCATGAATAATGGCTTGAGTCCCTTACTGTGATGCTTGCAGTTTTGCATTTGGACATTGTTTCATTGATTAATGAGCCTCCTAATCCATAGCTATAAGTAATTCTGAAGCCCAGACTCTTTTTAAGGGATAAAGATGGTTGACATATAGTTGAGGTGTCAATCATCTTTATCCACTCATCAATGCTGCATTTTGAATTCTCCACAAATCACTCAAGGATTTGGAAATTCAAAATACCCTTACAAACTCTCCAACTTTATAAAGCTGGACTCAACAAACTATTTATCGTGGCGTTCTCAACTTCTCCCTGTAGTTCACAGCCACAAGCTACTAGGTTTCATTGATGGAACCTGGAACCTCAAAGTGCCCATCAAAATTTCTGCCACTAACCTCATCCTCTACAGCCTCTTCTGCAGACACCCCATTGGCTATCACCACGGATGACTCAGTGAGCAATCCGGCTTCATACCTCACGGATACGTCAAGATCAACTTTTATTGGAATGGTTGCTATCTACCCTTACCGAACTTGTGTTAGCATAGGTAGTGGGTTGCTTACTTCTTTCTCTCCATAGTCCACACTCGAGCATTCATTTACCTCTCAGTCCCGATCATGCATCATGCAACTACAATTGTAGTTGCAAACTGAAAAGAATAAAGGACTTACCATATCACACAGTATATTCAAAAAAATGAAATCCATTGCTGACAGCCTCACTGCAGTTTATCACCCAGTACCAAATCATGGCTTAGTTCTTCTTATTCTGGCCAGTCTCGGCACAGAATGGGATTCGTTTGTTACTGCTGTCTCCACCCGAACCGATGATGTCAGCTTGATGGATCTTATCGGTATGCTCCTTACCCATGAAATCAAACTTGATCAAAGTCATATCACTCTACCACCTGAAGCAAATAAGACTATTACAAATAAAAGCCGAAGCTCTCATGGCAACCCCTCCAACGTTTCCTTTTCCTCTAATTCAAATAGAGCATCTGAGCATGTGGTCGTGGTAGAGCGAAACAATCCAACACAATATATTAAATGAGACGTACCAGAAAGTAGGAATTTATTGGTTATTTATAGTGAACAGTTATCCTTTGTAAAGTCATTTTTGCCCCTTTTTCGGCAGAAATATACGGAAATAACCTTCAGCTTTGTCGTAAAATCGCTTTTATCCTTATCTTAGGTGGGAATAAATAGGAATGACCTCCAGGTTTGTAGATGGGCACTGACACTAATTGGGGCTTTGTGTCACCTTCCTATTGGTTGGCTAGTAAATTCACCTACCATCTCTTTTGACTAATAATTTTCCTTCTAATTTTTCCATTTCACACTGCAGTTCTCTTGATTTCAGATTTCAAAGTCAATGGGCTATTTCATTGGGTCAGGTGTAATGTTCCAAAGCAGAGCCATTGCATTTCTTCTTCCCTGCTTTGACAATTCCCCTTTTGAATATTGATTTTCCCTATATTTTTTCCATTTCACGGTGGGTTCTCTTGATTTCAGATTTCAAGTTCAATGGTGTGTTGTTTAAAAAGGGAAGGGATTTTGGGAATTGGGTGTTTATCAAATGAGGGTTAATATGTCATTTCAATTTTTCCGTTAAACACCGTAACTGGGCTCGGTGCAGCTATAATTGCCTCTAAAGTTGAGGGGTCCCTAGCTTTATAGAAAAGTGCAAGGGAGGTGCGAGGAATTTTTCCTATTATAAATAAAGGAAAATGAAGTACATATTGATGGCATTGTACTTCTAAAAAAAGATCATCTTTAGTAGGCCACCGTGTAGTGAGGATCTCACCCATTTAAAGTGGATCGACACATATCCCGATCCACTTAAAGTGCATCGAGATACATACGGATCCACTTTGAGTGGGTGGGATCCTCACTGCAAGGGTGGCCTCACTACAGAGGATCCCAATCATACTCCCATTTTTCCCACTAGCATATAAGATTCCAATATGCCCCGCTAATTTGTAAATCACCTTATAGTCACAACTAACATTTTTAGAAAGTAAACATTAGGATTAGGATTTGTTCAGGTTTTTTTTTTTTTTTTTCTTTCTTGAAGGCTATATTTGATTCAATAAAAGAATAACAAAAATACAAAGAAGACCCTACATGGGTGTAAAGCCCCAACCTTCAGCATTGCCATCAGCAAGGGTCACCCAAGATTAAGAATAATGCTATAGGAGCCTATACCAAGGCTTGTGTGAAGCATCCCACACGGCCTCCCTAGCAACAAAATCTAGACACTCCCTCCATAGAAATGATGCTCTATCATGTGCGTCTTTTCTAGCCAATTTAGGGGGCGTTTGGTAACACTCCAGAAGTTGGATTATGACTTCTGAAGTATAAATGGAGTAGAAGCCTGTTTGGTAACCCGGTTCGGACTTCTGGAGAATCCATGAGTGAACCGGCTCCAAACGAACTCTAGAATCCAATTTTTTGGAGCATCAAATAGATATTTTTTGACTTCAAAGCATAATTTTGGAGTAAAAATCACCCCACACCACTACTACCACCAACTACCACCACCAACACCACAACCCACCACCCACCACCCACCACCGACCACCGCCACCACCCTCCACCACCCACTGCCGCCACCACCACCACCACCACCACACCGCCACCACTACCCACCACCACCACCACCACCCTTAATCACCACCCACCACCGCCACCTACCATCGCCACCACCACCAGCCACCAACCACCGCCACCACCACCTACCACCACCACCAACTATCACCCACCACCACCCTTCGTTGCCACCACCACCAACCACCCACCACCGCCACCACCATCCACTACCACCCACCGCCACCACCACCATCCTCAATCACCACCCACTACCACCTACTATCGCCACCACCACCGACCACCAACCACCACCACCACCACCACCCCCACCACCACCAACTATCACCCACCACCACCGCCACCACTACCACCCCTCGTCGCCACCACCACCAACCACCCACCACCGCCACCATCATCCACTACCACCCACCGCCACCTACCATCGCCACCACCACCAGCCACCAACCACCGCCACCACCACCACCAACTATCACCCACCACCACAATCCATGCATAGCATTTCTGAGTTCTGCCACAAAATTCATTGTAACTCCTAATGAATTAGCATAAGTTAATAACACACAGCCCTTGTCCGACCGTATAACTCCACCTTCACCTGCTTCACCCTGGTTTCCCAAACTGCACCCGTTCGAGTTTATTTTACACCAGCCATTCAATGGAGGCCGCCACCACAACTCAAGAGTCCCTCCTTTCCAACCTTGCTTGGTTGACAGACCTAAAACCTTCACAATTCTCAAATCATCAGCTGAACTTACCACATACGGCTGCCTCAACGAAAGATCTCAACAGCGTCTCTTGATCGCCTCCCAGGTCACCATAGGGGATACTAAGATGCCCCTGTGAAGCGAATTGTTCCTTGCATTCCAAATAGCATCTAGAATAACAAAGAAACCACATTTGCACAAGAGCCTCAAGGGAACATGTAAGACCCGCACACCACGAACCCGGTCTAACCTTACGTTCTCGTGTCGTGACCGATCTTCCCATCATAATCAGCTCAAGTGAACCAATTGTATGAAGAAACCATAAGATGAGGTAAGCAACAAGTCAAATTTTGTTGGTGTGGTTGACTGTTTAAGTTTGTGTAGAAGCAACCAGTCAAAAACTAAAAACTAGTAAATTTTGGACATACGGTGGCATTTTTGAGGGTTATGGTCCACCATACGGTCAACTAAGTTGTGACCACACAATGTATGGTCACATGTTTTGGTTTATAGTCGACGGATTATGCGACCACATGATCGACCATAAGAACTCAGAACCAACTCCGTATTTATGAAACTTTCCTAATTTGAGAGAGGGGGGGGACTCTTTCCTAATTGAAGTGGGACTCTATATGGAGGTTTTCCTCTATATAAAGGGCGTCCCTTAATCTCTCTCACTCTTTTAGAACCCAAATTGAAACTCTAAACCTAAGAGAGAAAGAGAGAGAGGAAGAGAAGGAGAAGGAGATTTGGAGAAGAAGGCTGAGAGGAAGGTTTTGCGAAGAAGAGTTCTATCTCTCTACAACAAGCTTAAGGTATGGACTTGACTCTGTAGGGTAGATTAGATAGAATATGTTCTTTTCAAATTGATATATGGAACCTAATACAATGATTCGGTTATAGGTTTTCTATGGGAAACCATAGAGAGTAGGGTAGGGATAATTGATAAGGATAAACTGAAAATAAAGGCCATAAGATGATTTTAGGATAAATCACATTGATGAGCCAAAAGAAAGAACTCGTATGAGAAGTAAAAATTAACTTGACTACGTATGGTCGCAGCTATGGTCGACCATAGGATGACCAGAGTATCGACCATAGCCATTTGGGAAGAATTTAGGAAACGTATGATCGCAGGTACGGTCGCATATAGTGCGACCATAGGGTATCGATCGTACGTCATACGATGACATATATTGCGACCATAGGGTATCGACCATTCGATTACAGCAAGTATATTTTGAGACTAAACAAGGTTTTCGACTACTGTAACTTGGTAAACTTGAAGCCTAACTTAAATACATTAATTGTTTAGGTTCTCAATAGATTCAAAGTGACTTCCAAAGCTTGGGAGAGGAACAAACATCAATCAAAGGTGAGGGAACAAGACTTAAATTAATTGGATAATAATAAACTGTTATTTTATTGAGTCCAATGCCATGATTGATTCTATGCTTGTATGCTTATAATGTGCATTTCACATGTCATCCAATATTACTGTAATTACTACTCATGCATATTTACTTCTATCTATTTGCTACCATATTGATTGATGATGATAGGAATAGACATGTGATTTTGTGTGTGTGGTTAGTGTATTGGATGCGAGTAGGGCATTAGGGGGAGGACGTGGTATTATGGTCTCTGACCTGGTCACTAGACTCTAGCTCTATCTCTACTCAAGTCTTGCCTACTGACATCGTCCTATTGCCATTACCTTAGCAGAACTATTGCGTCATAGGACATCAGGGGAGGTGGTATCAAACTATGTGGTCTTTGACTCTGTCAGGGGGCCTTAGCTCTATCTCTATGGACGTATTGAGGGATGTTGGGGTGAGGCCTTGGATACACTGGATGACATTTAGGATTGATTGTTGCGAGCCCAGTTTGCAAGCCATCGCCAATAGGGGCTTACGTGTTGGTATGGGTAAGGCATCAAGGGAAGTGTTGGCAGTGTGTGATCCGGACACTGCAGCCCTATCTCTATTCCATGGTGGGGTAGATGTGGACGACAATGGTGTTTGATCCATTGGGTGAGCTTACACACCCGTGTATAGAGGTGTGGTGGCCGCCAATCCTTTCTATAGCACATTAGAAACTTAAAAACTAAACCAAAGATATGAATTGAATGCATGCATATGTTTACGCATTTTTTGTTCACTCACTAAGCTCAAGTTTGAGAGTTGACCCTCGCGCGCGCAATTCTTTTTAGTTTCTGATGTTGCAGGTGTTACAATTGAAGACTAAATGAATGCGCTAATGTTTGGACACATGGCGACTATGGATGTGCAAGCTATGGATAACGAATATGACTCGTCAAGCGAGTGTTTCAACTATGATTACACTTAATGTTTAACTTTCGTATTTTGGTAATTGTAATAGGTATTAATTATGTTTTAGTTACTTAGAGATAACTAGACTATTTAATTTATTTATCATTGTAGACATTCAGTTCATTATTAATAAGACTTTCGTTAATTATTTTATTATCTCTGATTATTACTGTTAAATATATTTTGGTTTAACATGGTTGGCACAGCCTATACGAGATCCTGGTTTGAACCGTTGATTCTTATAGCGGTTCATCACACCACTGGTTAGTCCAGAATCGAGGTGTGACAGAACACCTCCTATTGAAACCACCAACCCATAAGATCGATTATATTAGAAAATTCTGGAATCACCACACCAAACACATGTCCAGCTTCTTCCCATACCCTCTTAGCAATTACACAACCACAAAATATGTGATCCATGGTCTCATTAGTGACAAAACATAAAGGACACCTTGATGCTAGGTGCACACCTTTTCTTTGGACACTTTCATTCGGTGGAAGTTTCTTCCAGCACCACCGCCATGCAAACAATGAAACGCCGGGGGTGTAAACTCTTGTGCCATACCACAACAGCCCACGGTTTACTCACTTGCTTTCTCCTTAGAGTTTCCCAAGCTGATTTAACTGAAAACCGGCCAGATCTGTCAGAGTCCAAACCCTTTTATCTTCAGCTCGAGGAACTAGATTAATCTGATTCACCAACAAAAAACAATCCTACAATGCTGGCGACTCCACATTCAGCCATACCAAAGAACCATTGTTTAGTTTATGTTTTAAGGGAAGCACAACAGAGTATGTTTATGTTTTGTCCTAGACCTAGGTCATTGAACCCATAATTGAACATGGGATCAGTCTACATCAATTCGGATTTGAATTGGATAGGGATTGATTAGAACCAGTAACAGGTCTCCTATACAGCTTTGAAGGATGGATCGGATCCACTCATGATTCATAAAAGAAACAAACTTTAAAATGGTTCTTTCACTAATACTAGTTAATATCTGTTAGGGGGAAATATACCCCCCCCCCCCCCCAAAAAAAAAAAAAATAATAAAAAACTAACATGTGGCACTTCTTCCAGCTAAGGCCGAGTGGACATGTCCCCGACTCACTCGGCTAGACCTTCGGTGCATTCTGAACATACGCCTAGATGACCATGATGTTAGCCCAGCCTCCATTCTAAGAGTCTTATCCTTATATGACACATCAAGAGAGTCATATCCCTCACAGAATACTGCATTGAAGATCCCTAATCCTTTCCAATTACGCATACGAGGAAATTTCCATTGCCTTTAGGTCTCTCAGACCAATCGCATCACTGCTATAGAAGTCTACTTCCAAGACAGACATGGCTTGTACCTGGCTCCGACTTATCCAGAGTCGGCTAGTTCAACACACATCCTTTCCGAAGAAGGATTCATCCACGAAGTGACACCTATCATCCTAAACTAGTTAGACTCAGCTACCTGCGCTACAATCCCTCGTTCCACTAGAACTCCACAACTACCAAGCACCACAGCGTGACACTTGGCACTTCACTCTGTGAACTCAGTAGTGGATTGGGACTCTAACACTTAATGCCTCATTCTATAAATATAAGCAGTCCTCTAAAGGTAAATGCTAATTAACTCATCTCTCTTTTACATATGAATTCCCTCTATAGGCCCCTCTCTAAACTGAAGCTCGTCCTCGATGACTTCTGACTACTTGTATTCGGAATCTAACTTAGGCATTGGAGTGTACCACAGGCTAAATCACCTAAACATTTCTGCCTCTCACTCTATGATTGCAGACCATCCTCATTGCAGATCAGCAAGACGATTTCCAACTGCAACAATATCTATTATCAACTTAGCCTTATTCCAACTAAATAGGGTTGTTGTCGATGGAATCCGTAAAGGGAAAAACAGACAGTATGGAACTCCTAACAAGATTCAAGAGCTCCTTAAAGAGGGGATTCAAGAGGTGTGATTAGTTGAATACCTTCCCAACATACATTAGTCACAAATGGCCGGTAGGATAGTGGTAGAGGGGCTAGAAGAAAGAAAACTATCAGAGAGAGACCAAACTTTGTTCTCGAATACTTTTCTTATTTCTCTTATCAACCTGTTCCTTAGCTTTCTTGGTCTACATATATATATATACCCAATGAATTGCAAACTTCTTTTTTCGAGTCATGTTTAGTTCCTGACAGCCATCATTCGTGATTTGACTATATAGGGTACAGTATACTAATAGACTTTTCAACCCCCTGATACAGATCATTACATCATGTCAGCCACCTTTCGACCCCCTGATTCAGACTGTTACATCATGTCAGCCACCTTTCGACCCCCTGATACAGATCATTACATCATGTCAGCCACCTTTCGACCCCCTGGTTCAGACTGTTACATCATGTCAATCACCTTTCGACCCCTTAGGATTGCTTTTCGACCCCTTTGTGGGCCAGGTTCTTCTGGATTCCCAATCATTGTCCCTGTCATGGTTCTGTTTCCCAGTAATATATCACCTTTTCGCCGATTCAAATCGAGATATTCCGATGCGGCGGGTCAAATCAGAGTATTTAGCATTAATGATTACGGTCGGTATTTATGACAATTGATAATGACCCATCGATGGCCCAGATACCTCTGTCTAGTCATTACCCCCAAGGGTCGAACTTAGACATCTTTCACTAATTTACCATAATACCTTCCTTTGCAATGTCCTGAATGATAGCCACGTAGTCGTATCCTGCGGTTAAGATGAATGCCACGTGGTTACCTTTGGTGACAGGCTTCGTGCGGATATTTTTCCCCAACAGAACCCCCTTGTCTCCTTCATGAGTCGTTTCGTCTGGAGGAGACACATTTATCGAAGAAAATATCTTCTCATGAATGCGTGACAGTTTTTCTACCGCCTTTTTTCAGCCTTATGATTTTTGTCTCGTTTTTTCAAAATTTGAATGCACGTCCTCCCAAGTCGACGCGTGGGTCGTTTCTAATCCCATCGAACCGTTGCTTTTCGACTGTTGATCCTCCGTCACTTTTAACTATACATCGTAACCGTCCACGTGTCACTTCCCCCTCAAGAGTTGTGCCTGCCTCTTCACTGTCCGTCGCTTCGTTCGAGAATCATTATATCTTCCTAGCTGGAGCTCATCGGTCTGCTAATCTATAAATATCTCCTCTTCTTCCTTCTTTCTTTCTTTACGCCTTCGAACTCTGCTCAAGTTTCTGCTGCGACACTTTCCTTCGATTCTTCACTCGACTCTGCTTCTTCCGGCCACTTTGAGGCAAGTCGTCTTCCGGTCGTGTGATTTAAGTAAGTCTTTACTTCCCTTTTACTTTTTCTATCCAACCCCCAATGGCTCGAGACAAAGCTATTGTTGGTCGGTCCTCCGAACCCACTCTGCGCAGATCTCCTCCACGGTTTGTTCAGAGGGGGGAGGCTTCTAGCAGTCAAGCCGAACAAATGCCCTCAACTTCCCTTGAGGATGTCGGTCCACACTGTGTGGCTTCTATGGTGAAGTCTTTGATGACTGACTCGAAACTGTACGACCTTAGGGCTTCCTTTCGAGTGCCCAGGTCTGTAGATTTAGTGACCCCCACTCCGGAAGACCGAGCATGTCACCCTTATTCCCACAAAATGGTGGTGAATTTGAACATGTTCCTATCCGTCTTCCGCTTTCCCTGCCATTCTTTAGTCTTCGAACTCTTAGGATTTTATGGTTTAGCCCCTACTCAACTTACCCCCAACTCTTGGGCTCATATTCATTATTTTATCATCTTCTTCCTTAGGTGTCGGGAATCTCCCACTTTAAGATTTTTCCAATTTCTATTTGATGTGGGTGTTCTGTTCTGGCCCCATCGCCCAAACCAGCCCCAAATTCCTAACGGAATTTATTATTTCTTCCGTCGAAACCTGGACATAGTCCCGGCTATGATCGAGACTACCCCCTCCTCGGTGCCCCACTAGAAAGAGAATTTCTTCGGGGCCTTGATCAAGAGGGGTCAAACTCTGCAGGGTAGGCAGTATTTCCCCATCGGGAACCGGTGGCAGTTTATCGACCCTTCTATAGTAGGGTCGAACCTCCACTAACATCGCTCGAAATGGAGACCTTCGAACGGGTGGCAAGTCGAGGGAGAGCCATTAAATTCAAGAATCTATCTAACAATCAATTCCTATACCCGTATGGTCTGAGTAAGTCTGGAATTCTACTAACCTTAGCTCTCTTTTTTTCTGCCAGTTTGATGCTAATTCTTTCTCTGTTATCTTATTCTACAGTGGAGGGTATAGATGACAGTGTTTGGGAGAATCTGATGGGGACCGAACTGTTCAGGCAACAGCAACGGGAGAAAGAAGAGATCGCCCTCGCCGTGGCCCGTAAGCTGGCCATTTTGGAAAGCGTGGCTGAAGGCGCCCCTCCTCTTCCTTCGACCGGTGGTCCTCCTAGAGCGGGCCCTTCTTCTTCCGATCCTGGGCCTTCAAGCCTTCCTGCCAGGCAAGAAGTCCCACAGGATCTACCTTCCGGCGACCCCTCGCCGTCGACCGCTACTTTACCTCCGGTGATCGAGGTGAATGATGAGGATGGTAAGTCCCAGATTTTTTTTTTTTTTTTGAATACTAAACTCTTTTCCTTTCATCTCTTTTTAGAGAGTGGCGAGGATGATACTGCCACGGTAACAGAGACATTGCACCGGCTGAAGCGGAGGAGGCTGAATCCTAGGGTCCCCCGTCGTATCTTCCTAGAAGATAGAGCTCACGACGTGCTATCGAGGATCCCCCCCAGGCCCCCAGCCCTACAGGTTCTTCTCCCCGGGGAAGAACTAACTTCCCCGGCCCCTGTACCCCCGACTGAGCCGGCACCAATCGATCCTCCTCCACCATTCTCTCCAGGTAATGAGGAGCCTCTTGCTTCGACCCATTCCCCCCCTTCAACGGCAGCCCCCGAGTCTGGGGTTGTCGATTCTTCACTGATTCCTTCTTCTTCTGCATCTGCTTCTATCCCTGCTCCTGCTCCTGCTCCTCAAGACCTCCCTCGTACATCTATTCCTCCTCCTCACGAAGGACCTTCTTCGAGGGCCCCTGTTTCTTCTATGGGGGTCGATCCCCTTTCCTTACCCCCCAGTTCCTCAATTCCTCCTGGGCCCAGTTCTGCCCCTACAGGCAGTCCTCCTTTTGTACCTTCGTGGAGGGTACATGCCGCGGATAGCGGTCTTCAGAATCGTGCTGTGGCACGAGAAATCATTCATCATGCCTGGCTGCCATCAGACGCCCAAACACTCCGGGCCATTCCCTTGGAGGCGATCGATCGAGATCAGAGTGCAGCAATTTACCAGGTATGTTTTTTTTTTTTCTTTTTTTTTTGAGGCCATTGTTGTACTAACATTATTCTCGTGCTATCTGTTTTGTCTCAGCTGATATGCGGGTCGAACCACTATCATAGGATGCTGTCGACCGCGCTGGAAAGGCTAAGGGGAGTGCAGGAAAGTGAGCGGTTGATGGTCGCAATACAAACTGAACGTGATGCGGCCATAACTGCTAAAACAGAGATGGAGGGCCAGTTAAAGGTGGCGGATGAGAAGCTCTTGGAGGCTGAGGAGAGGTTCTTTAAAGCTGAGGAGTTAGCCCACGAGGTGGAGCTGAAGCGTCGGGGGTTAGAGGCTTCTCTCAACCAGAACCGAAAATGGCTCTTGGAAGAGAAATACACTTCTCAAAGTAAGGTGTACGAGTCCACCCAGAAAGAACTGTCTGAGCAGCGGCTGTCGAACGACGTCATGCGTGAGTAGGCCTTCGCCAACAGCAAGCTCATCATTCAACTGGAGAAGGAAATATTGGATCTATAGACTGCCCAAGACACCTGGATTGAGGAGAAGGAAAAGCTGCAGTCGGAGAAGGACGAGCTATCGGTCGATGTGGTGCAAGCCTCCTTGACTGAAGATGCTTTAAGGAATGAGCTAACCACCTCGCAGGCCACTATTGTCAGCTTGACTGAGGAACTGACCCAGACTCGATCATCGCTGTCAAGCAGCCGAGAAGCACTACTGAAGGCCTTACTGGATTCGGAGGACATGGAGGGTATGTTCCGGCGAGAAAGGGTCAGGGCCATTCGGGAGGCTCTGATTGTAGTTCATTCAGAGCTGTCAACCCTCTTGCCCTCCTTCGACTTCTCTCAAGTTCAGTTGATGCAAAAGGTGATTCGAGACAAGCTTGCAGGCTCTTCCAGTTTGGCTCTTCCTGTGGCTTCTTCATCCGTTCCTGCTCCAACCGAAGTAGTTTTTTCCTCTCTTCCGGATCCACCCGAAGTGGCTCTTTCCTCTCTTCCGGCTCCACCCGAAGTGGCTCCATCCGAAGTGTCTTCTTCGTCCCTCCCGACTCCGCCAGAAGTTCCTTCTTCGTCCCTCTCGGCTCCGCTAGAAGTTCCTTCTTCGTCCCTCCTGGCTCTGCCAGAAGTTCCTTCTTCGTCAACTCCTGCTCTATCAAACATTCTGGATGTGCCCTCCGTAGATGTACTCCCCTCCGAAGGATGATACTTTTTTTTTTTTTGAGACCAGTTGGTCTATACTTGTATACATTTTGACCATATATATATACATCTTCTTTTCATGCTCTGTCTTACTTGTTGATGTGAGTGATTCCCTACTATCCTTCTGACTTTTTCTTTTTCGAGGCCCTTAGGCCTCAACTTTTTTCGAGGCCCGTAGACCTTAACTTTTCGAGGCCCTCGGACCTTAACTTTTTCGATGCCCTTAGACCTTTTCTTTGTTGGAGGCCCTTAGACCTTTTCTTTTTTCGAGGCCCTTAGACCTTTTCTTTTTTCGAGGCCCTTAGACCTTTTCTTTTTTCGAGGCCCTTGGACCTTAACTTTTTCGAGGCCCTTGGGCCTTAACTTTTTCGAGGCCCTTGGGCCTTTTCTTTTTTCGAGACCCTTGGGCCTTTTCTTTTTTCGAGACCCTTGGGCCTTTTCTATTTGATTGTATCCTGAATAAGTATCCAGAAAGGATAGAAGCTCATGTCCTGCAGTTGCATCGATGAGTTGGTCTATCCGAGGCAAGGGGTAGGAATCTTTTGGGCATGCTTTATTAAGATCTGTAAAATCAGTACATACTCTCCACCGCCCATCTGCTTTAGGCACTAACACAACATTTGCCAACCAGTCGGGATAGTATACCTCCCTAATGAATCCGGCTTTCAGCAGCTTTTCGACCTCCTGGTCGATGATTTTTTGCTTTTCTACTGACACAACTCTTTTCTTCTATCGCACAGGACACTGGTGAGGATCTATCTGGAGATGGTGTTCTATGTTAAACCGCGGAATCCCTGGCATATCCTCTGGTGTCCAAGCGAAGACATCCGAATTTGCTCTCAAGAACTCAATGAGTTCCTGCCTCTGCTTTTCTGGAATAGCAGATCCCACCAGAAAGGTCTTTTCAGGCTGCTCTTCCTTGAAGGGTGCCGCAATAAGATCTTCGACCTGGAAGTAGTCCGCCTCGCAGGGAAAGTCATCATGGTACTCGTCTAATTGTATCACTTGCACAGGTTGATCTTCATCCAGGGCAGCCAGTGATGCCGCGTGACACTTCTTGGAAACCAATTGATCTGCTTTGCAACTCCCCACCCCCCACTCGTTTGGAAACTTCATTAGCAAGTAATATGTTGACAGGCAGGCTCGTAGCTTATTTAGGCCAGTCCTTCTAAGGATACCATTATGACTCGACCGTGTGTCGACCACCATATACTTCATGATAATACTTACTCTGGTTGGATAAGTTTCCAACCGAGTATCAATCTGGATAGCTCCTTTTACTTGTACTCCTTCCCCATTGAACCCCAAAAGAGAGTACCGAATGGGTCGCAATTGCTCATCTTTGTAGCCCAGCCTCCGATAAGTGTCATAGTATAGGATCTCACATGCACTTCCCGTGTCCACCAGAATACGACTCACTTCCCACTCTTCTCCTATGGCCATTTTGATAACCAAGGGGTCCTCGTGGGGAGTAACTACATCAATTAAATCATCATCTCCGAAGTAAATGTACCCATCGTACCTGAATTTTTTGGAAGATGATTCCCCTAGATCCTCTACTTCTCCTCGAGGTTGCTTTCCTTTGGATGTTCTGTCCTCCACTGGTTCGATTACAATTGGGAGCACTTCCCACCGCATATGTTCCGGCCACACAGTCACCATCATACACTCAGGCTGACTGAGTGTGCCATATTCATCATCTTCTAACCCCAAATCTTGTTCCGGACCTGCCCGTCCCATCATCTTACGTAGGGGACTCTTTTCTCAAACTATTCGGACCCCAGATGCGGGGGGTCCACTTCTCCATTCTTGTAATCCTTCGTTGCTTAGATCGATCTGGCCCATGAATCCCTTCGGGGGTGATCTGGGAGGAGGTGGGGGCACGCGATCGACCCTTTCTCTTCTATTTTCTGGTGCTCTGGCAGGAGGGGGTGGGGGAAGCCTCACAGTAGGTTCTAGTTGAGTCACTTCGGCCCTTGGGCCCACAAATTTTGTCCACCTTCCATGCTGGATAAGATCTTCCACCAGGGTTTTTAAATGACGGCATGAATTGGTGTCATGGCCGTGATCTTGATGATGCGCACAAAGATAACCGACGGTTCCACTCCTCTGGTCGAGCAATCATGGGAGGTGGTGGAACCAGCAAGGTATCTCCTCTCTTAATATTCAGTATCTCCGTCATGGTTCGATTGAGGGGTGTGAATTCCTGGGGGGGTCGAATGGGATACAACTCCTTGGCTTTTTTGCTAGTTTCTCCCTCCTTCGGGACTTTCTCTGGAACCTCGTTCTTCTTTTTCTCCACCAGTGCGGGGGTCGTACTGACAGGTGTCGACAATTCCGCCACTGCCTCTGCCCCAGAAGCATATCGATCACAGCGGCTGAAAATCTCCGCATGGGTCCGAGGACGCTTTTTGTTGAGAGAGAAAACTAACTAGGGATCTTTGCATGCTTTCGATAGGGTAGAAACAACCACATCCGATTGTAGGTCCTTGATCTCTCCCGCTACTCCAAGAAAACTAGTAATGAACTGTCGGAACTGCTCCTTCTCCCCCTGCTGGATCGCCATCAGATGGGATAGATTTTTCTTCTGTACTCGACTCCCTTGAAAGTGGGAGAGGAACAAGCTGCTAAGCTCCTTGAAGGTGCTTACTGACCTTGGAGGGAGATTATTGAACCAGGTTCTCCCAGCTTCTCGCAAGGTGGATGGGAAGGCTCTACAACATAAGGCATCATGATAGCCATATATGACCATTCCTACCTTAAAGTTATCCAAGTGCCTCTCAGGGTCCGTCTTGCCATCATACCATCCCACATTTGGGACAATAAAATTGGTGGGCAGGGGATGGTTCATGACTTCATCCGCCAAGGCTGTCTCCGTGGCATACTCCTGCAAAGCCGCTGAGTCGACTCCCCTCTCCACCTGCTGCACGCGGTTGGTGAGTTCTTTGACAAGGCGCTCCAACCTCTCAGTGTTCTCGTTCCCCGCGTGAGAGCTATTAGTGGTTGGTACTGCTGCGACTGGTACTGCAATTGATGGCGCGGTGACAAATGGCGCAGTCGCCACCCGTTCTGCCTGGGGAGCATTTCTTCTGTCCTGAACCTCTTCCCGAATACGTCGGGCTTCTTCAATTCGGGCTTGAGTTTCCTCCTGGAGTCTCCTAGCTTCCTGGTTCCTTTCCTGGAGATCCGCACGGGCCCGCCGGGCAGCATCCACTCGTGCCTGTGCATCTTCCCGGGCTCGCCTAGCCTCATCGACCCTCCTTTGGGCCTCTCGTGCTACCTCTGATTCGGTGGGTGCTCCCGCTCCAGCCCATCTAGCACCTTGGTTAGCCCCCCTTTGTCGAGAGGTTGTCGAACGGCGGGAAACGCCCAAAGACTCCTGACTGCTTTCTATAACTTCAGTAGGGTCAACTTCGGGGACAGACTGGGACAGAGGGTCTCCCCATCGTCTGCTTCGACCCTGCCGAATATACGAGTCCATTGACGGGCTTTCTCCTTGAGGTCCGGAGGACACAACATGTGGTACAGATCGCCTGGATTGTCGTGATCTTGATGGGACTTCCGACACATCCACCGGGGGTACAGAGGCTGTTGGTATCCCTGACGACCGTCGTTGTAGCAACTCAGTCAAAGCTGCCAATTGCTGAGCTAACACATCGAACTGTTCTCTAGAAACATACTGGGCCGGATCCGGGTTAGATCCGCCTGCTCCTTCACTAGCTGGTTCCTCATGACACATATCTTGAGGATCTGGCACCGCCTCAGTTTCCTCCAGGTTTCTAGCCATATGTGCTTCAGCCCTTCTGGCTTGAGTTTCCCGCAAGTTGTAAGAGCTTTCTGTCCTTCCCGCCGGTGCCATACTAGTATTTGGAGACCTTGTTTAGGATAGATGAAAAAGAAAATGGAAAATAGTGATAACAAAAGAAGATTCAAACTAATGAAACACGTCAGGCCCCACGGTGGGCGCCAAACTGTTGTCGATGGAATCCGTAAAGGGAAAAACAGACAGTATGAAACTCCTAACAAGATTTCAAGAGCTCCTTAAAGAAGGGATTCCTGAGGTGTGATTAGTTGAATAACTTCCCAACATACATTAGTCACAAATGGCCAGTAGGATAGTGGTTGAGGGGCTAGAAGAAAGAAAACTATCAGAGAGAGACCAAACTTTGTTCTCGAATACTTTTCTTATTTCTCTTATCAACCTGTTCCTTAGCTTTCTTGGTCTACATATATATATATACCCAATGAATTGCAAACTTCTTTTTTCGAGTCCTGTTTAGTTCCTGACAGCCATCATTCGTGATTTGACTATATAGGGTACAGTATACTAATAGACTTTTCAACCCCCTGATACAGATCATTACATCATGTCAGCCACCTTTCGACCCCCTGATTCAGACTGTTACATCATGTCAGCCACCTTTCGACCCCCTGATACAGATCATTACATCATGTCAGCCACCTTTCGACCCCCTGGTTCAGACTGTTACATCATGTCAATCACCTTTCGACCCCTTAGGATTGCTTTTCGACCCCTTTGTGGGCCAGGTTCTTCTGGATTCCCAATCATTGTCCCTGTCATGGTTCTGTTTCCCAGTAATATATCACCTTTTCGCCGATTCAAATCGAGATCTTCCGATGCGGCGGGTCAAATCAGAGTATTTAGCATTAATGATTACGGTCGGTATTTATGACCATTGATAATGACCCATCGATGGCCCAGATACCTCTGTCTAGTCATTACCCCCAGGGGTCGAACTTAGACATCTTTCACTAATTTACCATAATACCTTCCTTTGCAACGTCCTGGATGATCGCCACGTAGTTGTATCCTGCGGTTAAGATGAATGCCACGTGGTTACCTTTGGTGACAGGCTTCGTGCGGATATTTTCCCCCAACAAGGGTAGGCTACATAGCTCTTTTCTTTCTAATCAAACTCTATTCAAGGCCATATTTGTTACTACTTCTAAGCTATGCATGTGTTTCATTACCACTTCTCCTAAGGCCATTTTAGTTTACCCTTAGTTCTTTTAGTCCTTCAATCTAAATCAAATCATCTCTCTAGATTGGAGAATTCACAGGCATCCATTGTACATGTTCATGTCACCTCAAACGATTTTCTCGCAACTTATCATATAACGAGCTACTCCTAAATTACCCTAATTTATTCATTATTTATTTTAATCTTTCTAGTTTTACCACTCATGCATCCATCTCAACTCCCTTATTTCAGCTACACTAAGTTTGTTTATTTGTTGTTTTTCACTGCCCAACATTTAACTTCGTGCATCATTATTGATCATATAATCATCCTACAAAATTTCCTTCGAGTTTTAAGAGAATATTTCGATCACATAACACTCCGGACACACTCCTTCACTTCATCCATCACTTTCTAAATCTTTGTGTAGCATTATCCTCTAATTCTTCTTTGTTGAACCTAGGTACCAAAAATTTCACTGTGCAATAACCAACTAGATATTATATTAAACAACATTTCATTTTTATGGTTTATTTAGATAAGCTTATCCAAGGGCTCCACCGTTTTGTGGACATGTAAAGTAGGTCAACCGTCATAATGGATTAATTGTACACCGTATGAATTAACAATGTTTTAATTTCAAACTCAAATTTAGTCAAATATCCTCCCTCGTTGGTTCAAGCATGTTTATATTTTTCAGCCGTCCGTGTATGTCCATACACCCTCTCATATTCCCTTTCAAATCTTTAGTTAGCCACTTTGCATGCTAACCCCATTTTAGTAAAAATTTTGACATGTAAACAAAAGATCTTAAGATGTACAATGTTAAGAATAATCCCACATTGGTTAAGATTGAAACATTGGTTGCCTTATATACTTGAGAGTCCCTCCATTTACTAGTTCAAACTTTTGAGATGAAAATTTAATATGATATTAGAACTCCAGGTTCTTCTTACGGTCACCCAAAAGAAGGATCACATGCCACGTCTACTACAATGTTAGGAATAATCCCACATTGGTTAAGATTGAAACCTTGGGTATCTTATATACTTGAGAGTCCCTCCATTTAGTAGTTCGAACTTTTTTTGACATGAAAACTTAATATGATATTAGAACTCCGGGTTCTTTTTACGATCACCCAAAAGAAAGATCACATGCCACGTCTACTGCCGCCCAAAAGAAGAGCAACAAGTGAGAGGGAGTGTTGAGAATAATCCTACATTGGTTAAGACTAGAACCTTAGATGCCTTATATACTTGAGAGCCCTTCACTTACTAGTTCGAACTTTCAAAATGAAAACTAACATACACTACTCATAAACTTGGGTTCCATCTAATATTTGTTGACTCCTGTTTTCCATCTATTCACAACAAAATGTTTAATCGCCGCAATTGGAGGCTTTCCATGCCATAGATATTTGGGATAAGCTTGTCCGAATGGCCCACTGCCCATCCGGAAAATCTTTTGTAATATTTATAAAGGTGTGAGATAGAGAAAGCTCAACCACCAAAGGGGAAGAACTCGACACTTGAGACTCATGTGAGGCACCGAACCAGCTCAAAACCCTAAATCACATTGCAATCAATAGCTAATAACCTATACTTCCAGACAAATAATCTCTCCTATCAGCTTTCAATTATAATTTAACTTTGTCTTTATTTGATCAAAGGTGGCATACATTATCATTACCACGACGAGGAGGGACCTCTTTCCCATGCATCAAGTGGTGCTCACCTCACCTTTTTCTATTCAAATCTCAATAGGACTGAAGTGCAACACAAACCTCACTGCCATACATCTGGCAGTGAGGTTGAATCTTTGATAAATTCTAACTTCTAACCCAAAAAACACCTTCAGACATTACCTAATAAGGTGCTACCGTATAAACTGTTGCTATCTCATAGTAAAATGCTTGACAGAGAGATCCAATGCCATGAAACCAGACTATCATCACTATCCAATCCACTTGGTCCAATATGGGTACCACTTAGCTATAAATAGGTCCCACTTTAACCTGGAACTAGATTATACTCAATCAAGGAGCTCTCTCTCTCTCTCTCTCTCTCTCTCTCTCTCTCTCCACTGAGATATCCAAACAAAAGCACCAGACAGAACATACCTCAGGCAGCAAGAATCTTGAACCCATGATTGGCGGGTCCTGATATGACACACCGACGCAGCACTCATGCGAAAATCCATGCGAGCGCCGCAGACAACTTCACCTTGAACTCAATGACAACTAAGAAGAAGTCAACACACAATAGCGAGAGAGAGAGAGAGAGAGAGAGAGAGAGAGAGAGAGACCCAATAGACATTCCTGATCTTACCAATCCTCCTGGGGCATTGGATTCCCCGACAACTTTTTGCTTAAAACGTTCCATATTCTTGCAAGCCACGGTATGATTTCTTCCCAAACACATGAATCAGTTAATGCTTGAAAAAGCCCCCACCGCCCCAAGTTTCTTCAACCATGCAAAAGCTCCTGGTTAAGATGAAGTGCAGGCATGTCTTATTCCACTTTCTCGTGGCATTCATCCTCCTTGCAGTTGCAGCAGCATTACACTCCCATTTCTCCAATTCTATAATGGTTCAAGCAGTAGAATCAGGCAAGCCACTACTCTCTTCTCCCATTACCTTGTAGTCCAATTCACTTTGCCAAAAATTATGGTTTCCAAGTATGTCAAATACATACCATGTAACAAAACGTAGCAGACCTCTTGGAATTCTTTTGACCTGCAGTTTTAATGAATCTTTCCTTATCCAATGGTAATCACAGCAGCATTCAGGCTTGAACCTCCACAACCCAGGTCTCCCTCCTCTGGATCCACGTCAGCTACTTGGGTGAGTGTCACAAAAGTCTATTCTGATGATCCCAATTACTCTATTTTTCTCCATTTTAGCATAACGCATATGTCCTCCTGTGTGTATGAATAAAGGAGAGCACCAAAAAGATGATCCAAGGGAGGAAGACAAGTAAGGTTCCTTCTGGACCCAGCCCAATTGGAAACCAGCACCCACCAACTAAGCCATGAATGGATGAACTATGCTTCTTCCTCTCGCAAGTAGAAAAGATTGTAGTTGATGTCCCTGTAGCTGAAGAAGGTGAAGTATTTTTTAAATTGGATGACTTTGATGTCTAAAGTGCTCTCTTGTAGCAGGATGAAACTTATTAGCGGATTCTCTTTCAGTAAACCTTCAGATAATAAATGCCTGACTACTATTCTTCCATCATACCATTTGATGTTGAATATATAACTCAGCAGTCATCCAACCATAAGGACATATAATGCACATTTTGTGTTTTACCCTCGATATTTTTTAGGACCTGGAGTAAGTCTCAAGTTTAGATTAAGAGAAGTTGGAGATTAATTTTTAGTAAGGTAGAGAACCGCAAAAGAATTTGCTTTTCTTCTTTTACTGTTAAATTTTCACCCATAAAAAATTGGAAAATAACAGAGTTTCAGACTATGTAGAGCAAATAGTCATACTTACAAAGTGGAGCTGACTTGTAATAGCACGCCAATGATCTGCATGCATGCTTGAGGACACCAGATTTAGAGTTGTAAGAATGTAAAGTTCTTTTCATAAACAAAATTTATTTCCCTTCTATTCTCCTAAAAAAAATTGCTAATGACATCGTTTTTATTACCGAAGTTTCACAATCATCATAGATAGAATACTTCCCAATAATTTCCCTCTGAAACATCACTTCCAAGAATGACATTTGTCATTATGCATGCCTATGTTCAACTGCATGGAGGCTAATTTCATAGGATTCAGAATTTGGTTTTAGAAGACAGAATTGACAGACTTTGATTTTCTGGCATTGAATGTAATGACAGTTTGAGACAAGAAAATTTTCTCATGGCATCATTAACCATGATTTTCTTTTCCTTCCGGCTGCCAGTTCCTTCCGGCTGCCAGTTGATTTTGATGATATGCAGTAAAATGAATAGGCCAATATAAAAATGGCCATCATAAACATTGAACTAAGATAAATCTCTCACCATTAACCATAGACAATGAATTAATGTACAGGATATGTTTACACCATACGTTTCCGCTTTGATCGCTTGCTTCTCCTTGGCCCAGAATAATCTGGAATCTGTTTGCTACCACTAGAAGCATATGCGCCTTCAAGGACTTCCTCATCCTGCCAAAGACCATCAATAGTTTTTGAATTGCAACATCCAGGAAAAGTTTATTCCAAAATTAATTTAACTGCGAGTCTAGAATGATGGACCACCCACAAACAATCCATAAAATTATATTGGAATTGGTCAAGCTGCCAACTATTATTAATAAGGATGTAGCACTACAAAGGCGTTTAGTATTTGTTTTCATCTAATTTTTCTTTCTTGTTACTTTTTGGGAGGGGCTGCCAACTCAGGCCTCGAGATCAGATTTTGTATTACTGGATGCTTATAAATAAGAATGCAACACCAACCATCCCAAGGCAGTTGCAGCCAGTGGTGGTTTGATGACAATAACTCCAGAAGGGAAAGAAAACTGTCAGACATAGTGAAGCCAACTACCTGATACCTACTGCTTCACAGTCAAGTAATTGGATCATGTTCACGTAACCACATGACCTCTTGTTTTTTCCTTTTTTGTTTTTGGGCCGGGGAGGGGGCGGGGGGTTGAATACCATTTTTATGAATGTTACTTCTTTATGCATGCCGTCAAGATCCAGAACTTCAAAAGATGCATGCTCATCAAACGAACAAAGACAAATGAGACATGAAGCAAGAAGACTACTTCTGGACGCTATCTAAAGTTTCTAAACAATGCACAACTTCAGAACTTCCATGTGACAAAAGCATACTAATCTAAGGCCAACATCCAAAGGCATGGGAATAGGATTTTCATGCAG
Source organism: Protea cynaroides (assembly GCA_028583415.1). NCBI lineage: Eukaryota > Viridiplantae > Streptophyta > Magnoliopsida > Proteales > Proteaceae > Protea > Protea cynaroides. The sequence continues at coordinate 18,468,947 of CM053266.1, forward strand.
GCAAAGCAATGCTGGGAATTCAGGAATCAACATTTTCATAGAACATGTGCAGCTGAGAAGGGAATGTCGAGATGGTTTTGTAACGAAACCAGAAACCAAAGAGCATCTAAGAAAGCTAGGTATACCCCCAATTGGTGAAAAAACAAAAGAGAGTTGGACTAAGAAGGTTTTGTCAAGTGCAGACAGGATAAATGATGGTACACCAGGAAAACAACAAAAAAAAATGATGGTACACCAGAGGGGTGCATTCAGGCAAGTTGAAGGCCCAAGGATAAGATAATGTAAAAAGTATGTGGACTGCGGAACCAAGAATTTTAGAAAGGACTTGAGGATAACTTTAAGAGTGGGAGGCAGTTACTGGAATTGGCTGCAGCGATAAAGATAAACATCAAAAGGTGCATGAAAAGAGATAAAGGAATAGTTGGGCCCTAACACTTTAAACATGGTTGGAAGATTAGAAACTTCCATTCCACGGCTCCCACTTAGGATACCGGCAACACTACAAGTCCTGATCTGCTGATCCAAACACGATAACTTTCAAGGAAGATCAGAAAATCTTGGTGTTGCAAAGAAAAAAATGAAGTGGGTTCCTTTTTGGGGGGGTTTCCAAGTGTACAAAACTTAAGGGTTACAACCATAAAATGTAGTCTCAAGTCTTTTTGGGGGTTGGCAAATGACATTATTTGATTACATGGTTCCCACTTAGGATATCGACCCCCTATACGTCATTTCACCGCATAGGTAGTGATTGACAGCTTCATCCAGTCCAGTTCTAATGCAAATTGTTCTCCATATACAATTTATAGAAACACCAAATTTTCTTGGAAAAGGTACACATCAAACAATGAAATGTCAGTCATCTAAGAGTTTAAACATACAAAGCATCAAATAATTACATGTCAGAGTCATATAAGAGTTCAAACGTACCTTTTCCTTAATCTCTTCATCAGACACGTCACCAGAATCAGACGTAGAATCGAGAGTCTGAACCTCTTCTGCTGGGAGAACTTTGTCTGGTTTTTTCTTCCCCTCTTCCTCTTTTAGTTGCCTAAATCTGTTGTTCTTTGTATTAGTGATTCAAGTAATAAACCAAGTGGGAACTAAGAATATAATTTTTGCAAAATGTAAGACCTACCTCTCACCGGCCCGTACTGGCTGAGAAGTTGCTCGTCTTGCACGACCTGCAGTGATGATGTCACTAGTATTCTCGCTCACAACTGGTTTGGCACCACCTAATTTTCGTAACCAAACTTGTTGCGCCGTACTGAGGACATTGTTTGTAAACCTAACAACTCGAAAGAGAATACCATGCTTTCAAATAAGCACAAGATACAGGGATGCAGAACAAAAAGAAGGTGATGGCATGCATTTCATTTCTCAAAAAACATAATAGCAGGCTTTATTTTTTCCTTTTTTGGGTGATTATTCCACCATTGCAGATTGCTTGACTAAATTAATGACCTCAGGACCGGATTTCACCTTTTTCATGAAAAAGAATAAATAAGAAGATCAAGTTATTCCATAAGAAAGGAAATGGCTGAAGTGTGGTATGGATGGAATCGTGGAAACATGCATGAAGTTAGTAGAGGATGTTACGGCAATGTTTTTGGTATATAAGCTGCATAAAAACCATATAAAAGAAACAATAATTTGACACTAACCAGTAGATTGACAATCCCGATGGGACAGACAAGGAAAAATAACCAATCATGAGAGGAAGGAACTTCAAAATGAGAAGCGTGTTCTTTTGAGATGGATCCTCAGTCTGCCAAAAAAGACGAGTTTAAAGGATTACAATATGCTCAAGAAGGAAACATTAAAACAGGAAAACAAAGGGTAATAAAGTTCATTCACCACCTGGGGTGGCTTCATGAGTTCCATTGAAAGATATTGAGAAACAACAAGGAGGACAGGTAGAACAAGGTATGCTGCAGTATCATGCCAGCCCAACGGAGGGTGTCCATCCTGCAAGGAGGATTATATATTATGTTAATCTGTATTGGAAGCAAAAACTTCTGAAACCAAAATTGGCCACTTACTGCCTCTGTTCCCATAGCACATCTGCATGCTCTACCAACAAAATTTAATATTTGCTTAAATGGATAACGTTTTCTTTCACCCACAGTGAAAAGATTCCTGGAGAATTGATTGTCATAAATTACTCCCACTCCCCCTGTAGAATGAAGTCTGCAATACCTAGACTGCCAAAGAGTCCCATCCAACCACAACAAAGGTGGTGGGTGAAGAGATTCTTGGTTCACTGTGGGTGAAGGAAAACTCAAGTCCTTGCTATAACATTTCAAACAAGAGATGTTGATATAGGCAAAGCATGCATGTCAAAACGGATGATCTTGCTTAGGCTACACCCATACATAAGTAGGACTAGTAAGAGAAAGCTAGCATTCAACTGTACACCTTCTTTCCATTAGTTATTAATGTTACTGTTTAATTGGATTACCAATGCAAGGATGGGATCCTATCATCCAGTGCAAGGACTAATGACAAGGGTGAACTGACATGAAGCTGTTGCATAGCAACAAGAAGGTGTCCCAAGTTTAGAGAACAAGACCAAGACCAAAAGTCAAACTATTCCACCCCCATACTATAGGGTTCCTCACTCTGAGCATTTGTGAGGACAAAGGTTCTCGATCATCGGCTTTTGCCTTCGATCTTGTCCACCCACGCTGATGGACGGTAATGATTTGGAGTCGCCACCTAGATTAAGGTCTAGGACCTATAAAAATGTAGTCTTATTATAAGACAAGACTTCTATTAACTCATTGACCCAATATATATTCGCTTTGATCTATCAAAGAACGGATAAGCGTTCAAGGTACAGTTTGGGAAGGTGTTAGGCACCCAAAGCTGTCCGATCTGAAAATCGGTCTCCTATGTGATTCTACTTTCCTTAGACTCTATGGTTCTGACTGTTCATGGTCAATAGATGATAACTAAGGCTCATGGGGAATCCTATGTCAAGTTGCTAAATTCTTCTAACCTAAGTTCAGCCAAACATGCTCTCAAAATAAATAAACAAGCAAAGTAATATACAGTGCACCGAACCAAAGATGGTTCGGTGATGGTTCGGTGACGGACTGAATCTGAGACGTCCAAAACATCTCAAATTGCCTACGTATTCCAATCCTGAAAATCAAGTCCATAACGTAGTTCGAACGGAATGTGATTAAGGTTTATGGATGTGATTTATGGTTAAGCTTTCTTAGATTCAATTCTTCAAATTAAAGTTTATGTTTGATGATGATTGAGATTAAATCTAGACAGCCTATGTGGATCGAAGTGAAAATGGATATGGATATGAATACGGATGTGGATATGGATATGGAGGGCCTAAGGATACTAAGATGTGGTACCGTACTTGGAGAGGACCTCCAAGTTGCCTAAGTATTTCAGATGTCCTGAAAATCAGGTACAACGTAGTTCATTGTGATGGGTTGTGAATATTGATATCTTAGAATCACTCAGGTGTAACTCTACCTTGGTTTAAGAAATGAAATGGGTATTGGGTAGCCTAAGATCACTCAAGTGTATTCTACCTTGATCTAAGAAGGCAAAAATGAATAGTATTCTAAGACCACTCAGGTGTACTCTACCTTAATCTAAGAAGACTAAAGGGTATGTCTAAGACCATTCAGGTATACTCTACTTTGGTCTAGGAAGACAAAAGGATGGCTAAACAGCTCAGGTGTACTCTACCTCGGTTTAGGAAGCCTAGATGGTTAGTCTAAAACCCCTCGGGTGTACTCTACCTCGGTTTAGGAAGATTAAGATTTGCTAACCTAAAACCACTCAGGTGTACTCTACCTTGATCTAAGGAAGGGTAAAATGGATAATATTCTAAGACCACTTAGGTGTACTCTAACTTGATCTAAGAAGCCTAAAATTTATCATCCTAAAACCACTCAGGTGTACTTTACCTTGGTCTAGGGATACTAAAATTTGCTGACCTAAAACCACTCAGGTGTACTCTACCTTGGTCTAGAAAGCCTAGAATTTATTATCCTAAAACCACTCAAGTGTACTCTACCTTGGTTTAGGGATACTAAAATTTGTTGACCTAAAACCACTCAAATGTACTCTACCTTGGTCTAGGAAGCCTATAGGGTTAATCTATACAGATTGAAATGTAGAACCGTGTTTGGGTGTCTTACCAAACTGCCTATGTATCTCAGAGTTTTGTCCTAAGAATCAGGATCCGTGTAGTTGGGAATATGGATTTGATTCATTCATGTGTTCTTTCAAGATCAGGGTGTGGAATCTAAATGCTCTATGGTTCGATTCACATCACACCTATCTAGTTCTCTATATCCTAGGGGAGATGAGCTGAGGGGGTAGGGATCGTCTTAAAGCTACCCTTGACCTAAAACCCTAATTTGGCATGTATTGGGCTAGGCTTTCTAACTCTTGATTAAGATTTATCATTTCCATTTTACCCTTCCCTTGAATGTGGGTGTCTAAATGCACATCTCCACACCTAATATGTCTGCTAGGTGTACAGGTATGGCAGTTCGACTAGGGCGTTGCAGAAAGTAAGTTATTGTCAACAATAAATATCATTCAAGTATAGCATATAGCTACATGTATCATCTCAAGTATAGCAAATAAAAACATGTGAATCAATATGGCAAGAAGCATGTAAGCATCAAGGTAGCAGACATATCAAATGTATTATTTTCAATCAAATTAATGTCTCAATGTATATCAGACTGGATTATCTAGATCTATGATTGAGATCTACTGTAAATCTCTCAATATCTCAAGATTAGATCCTCAATCTAACAGTTAAATCTCTTTAAAATATTATCATTAAGATCAACACCTCAAATTTCATCAAAGCAGCCAAGATTAATGGCTCAGATCTCACATCAAGATACAATCATTATCATATTAGCAAATCAATGGCTAGATCAGTCCTATGTCAATCCAATTGTTCAAATTCATCTAAATCACATATCATGATAATCTAATGGTTCAAATTTATTTAAATCACCCATGATCTAGATCCAACGGTTCAAATCACTCATAATGATAATATAACCATTCATATCTATTTAAATCACTTTTGATGACAATCTAACGGTTCAGATTACTCAAATCAACAATCTAACCATCCAGACTACTCAAATCAAGGTAAATTAAGATCTACAGATCAAATCAAAATTCAAAATTCTAAGATCAATGGTCCCATTTTATTTACATCATAATTCCAAGATCAATGGTCCAATTTCATCAAAATTCCGAGATCAATTTCAATTTCATCAGAATTCCATAATCAGATCAATTTTAATTTCATCAAAATTCCATATAATCGGATCAATTTCAATTTCATCACAATTCCATATATGATCGGATCAATTTCAATTTCATCACAATTCCATAATCGGATCAATTTCAATTTCATCATGATCGGATCAATTTCAATTTCATCACAATTCTATAATTGGATCAATCACGTTATATTTCAAAATCATGGCATATTTCATCACATTAAATTTCAAGCCAATGGACAGATTAATCATATTGTGATTTCAAGCATATGGACAGATTAATCATATTGCAATTTCAAGAATATGGACAGATTAATCATATTGCAATTTTAAATCAATGGCTAAATTAAAATTATCCAAGGTTTAGATCAATAAAGAGAGAGGATTTCGGTGGCAGTGGGTTTCAGCCGCATGATTGGTTTGATCATAATGGTGAAGGCAGGTCATGGGCATGCATAGGTAGGTGGTTTTCGGTGAAATGGAATTTAATTGAACAGATGGTGGTGCTTGGCTGAGCAATCGGTTTAGGCTTGAGATGATGGTGGCAACATATGGAATTTGGTGGGTTTGGTGAGAAGGTTAGACTGATAGGTTGGTAGTTGGACAGGTGGTAATGATGGAGAATGGAGGGAGTTTATGGTCACGGCTGGGTTTCATATTAGAAGTTTGGTAGGATCAGGGATGTTGCAAGCTAATATGGTGGTTCGGTTGGCATGAGGGTTTGATATAGATTGGGGAAGTGAATGGGTAGAAGTTTGTATGAGGGATGGTTTGACAGATGGGAATTGGGATGGTGGTTTGTGGACAGATGGTTTCCGAATTGGTGGTCTGGTTGCTCAGCTGTACAGGTGGGTAATGCTATAATTAAGAAGGTGGACAGGTGGTTAGATGTGAGCAGATGTAGGGGTTGTTGTTGGCAAGTGGTAGTGTGGGGAGATGGACTGCAAGTGGATTTAGGTTTTGCTGCTGTGGAAAGGTTATGGTGGACTGGTGATGGTGTTGTGGAATGAAAGTTTGATTAGGTTCAGGTCTGATCTGCGGGGAAGCAAATCGAATGGTAATCGGTAGGTGGTGGCTGCGGGTTAGGCCAAGTAAGTGGAAAAAGGAAGTCGCGGGTGGGTTTATCGGTGGGGATAAACAGCCGCAAAAAGATGGATGAAGGAGGGATTGCGATGGGTTTAGAACAGGTAGAAGAAAGAGAAGAAAGTACAATACAGTAGTGGGGAAACTTACCTGGAGTCAGAGCGGGTCCCCCCCTGTTCCTCTCTTCTTCTTCCTCTTCTGCACGTGCTGCTTTCTTCCTCGATTTTCTTCTTCTCCCCTTAGCTCTCTTCCTTCCTCTCCTCACGACTTCTTTCTCTCAGTTCTTTTTCCTCTCAATCGGTTTTTTTCTCTTCTTCATTGAGTCTTAGGCCAACGCCTTCTCTTTTTCTCCTCAAATTCCTTCCACCGACTTTCTTCTTTCCTAATCTCCTCTTCCTTTTTCGAGTTCAATCTCTCAAACTCTCGATCTTCTCTTTCCCTTTTTTTTTCCTTTTCTTTTCCACTTTCTTTCCTTTTTCTCTTCTTTCCTTATCTTAAATTCTTTTTTTTCCTGTTTTAGAGTCCACCGATCCTCTCATCTCTCAAGTTTTTTTTCCTTTTTTCCTTTCGTCAAAAGGAGCCTAGCTCATTTCCTTTTTTAAACCATGGCTGCCATCTCCACCTTGCCAAAACCGAGATGGCCAGCTCTCATTTCCTTTTCTCTCTAGAGAAATCATTCTCTATGGATTCTCTCTCCCTCATCTTTTCTTTTATTATTATTTTCTTTTTTTTCCTTTATTTTCTTTCCAATAAATCAAACTCCCACCAGATCCTTTCAATTCTTTCCAAACCCGATGGTAAGCATGCACACACGTACCATATATGCATAAATATAATAATATAATATGTAATATAGAAATCATATAGCATACTATATAATATACTATACAATGTACATGCATATCGAATGAACCGGTTTGGTCTAGACTGATCTGTTCAAGGTTGACTGAGCCAGACTGATTTGATTAAATTAGACCAACATGAGTTGATTGGGTTAGACTGACATGGATTGAACTGGGTTGACTGGTTTTCTCTATCTATCATTTCATGGGTCATTTCAACTGTCATTCAGCATGGAATCTTTTGACGGCCTCTGTCCTAAATTTTCCACGTTCACTTTGTAGAACACTAAAAATGAGGAATACTGGAGCTTAAATCAACTGACTTTGATGTAAAATGGCCAACTTATGAATTTCTGAAGTTTAAACAGGTCAATTTACGATAATTCAGCTAGCAACTCTACATGGGATGCCTCAGAGACCTCTGCTTCAAATTCTCCACATCCACTTTGTAAAGCACCAAAAATAAGAATAATGGCACTGGAATCACCTCATTTGGACGTCGGATGAGCAAGATATGAGAAGATGAAGTTTAAATAACTAAACTTACGATAATTTGCATACAAGCCCCTGGATATTTATTATTTATTTCAGAAAATACCCTTATACTTATTCGCGGACTAAAATTGTCATATCTTCTTCATTTGATATCGAAATTGAGCGATTTTGGTCTCATTTCGAAGGTATTTCCACGACCTACACATCCATCTTGGTTGCAGCCCATGACCATGCTATAGGGCCCACCGAAAACCATATCGAAGTCGCAGCCAAAATCCGAACCTTGTATTGAGATCCACCAACCTACCGTATGGCTTCACTTAGGCTTCTGCAAATTGGAGATCATTTCAATTATTCTCAAAACACTATAGAGAGCATGTCGGGACTGATCAACTGTTATTTCTAAGAGAGTTTCACCTGCCCCCCTGCATTTTTTCAAACTTTTTCTCTTCTCTCCCACTTTGCTGTCTATTCTCCAGTAAGACTTTGTTCAACTGGGGATGGCAAAAATGGGGTGCTTACAGCATTACAGGTATGTGTTATACATGCAATTGATAGCTTTTATTAACATGGTCTGTCTGATGCTCAGCTGGCATAAGACATTCAAGATGAAGGTAATAAAAGATGGTGACAGAAATAATTAAATGTCAAACAACAATAGATATATAGCAGAAAAATGTTAGGTTCATGTATCTAGCGAACGGAAAGTTTTATTACCACAAATGGGAAAAGCCAGGAAATGCCAGAACCATTTTGTCGAGCAGCAATTGTGGTGGGGCCCCCCAGAGAAGGAATCCAAAAGAATCCTTCTGTCAGCAGTCCCTTTAAAAAATAGCTAAAATTAGTTACCACCAATTTACCAGTACATATACCTGATCATAAAACACCTTAAGACTAATGCAAATTAACCTTTCATTTACCTCATTTGCTACATTTGAAAGAGCTTGATATAAACCAATCCAAACTGGTATCGTCGCTAAAGTTGGGAGACAACCTGTTCAGCAACAACAAATAGAAGATATCAACAAGTATCAGCAACACAATAAAACCAAGAGCAACTACAATAGATGGGGCAAGATTGGGCTGAGCATAACCACATGTCTTTGAGATGGAAATGAAAAAGATAAACCAGGATTAAAATTAGAGAGAGAGAGAGTACTGATGAGAAACATAATCTAGGCCCAACCCAGGTCAAACTCTGATTTTGGGCAAGGATTTATCTGTACCCACCCCAGTTTGGATTGACTATGACAATCCATTGACCTCTTCTGACAATTAATGTCTCAGAAATCAGTGCAGTTGATTCAATTCATGCTACAAAAACACCCTTTTTAAAGATTTGATCTCTATAACTTTTAATTGTAACTTACGGCTCAAACCAACTAAGAGAATTTAATTTAGGGAAGAGGATCAGTACCCTTTCTGAGAGAGTTCTCACGTACCTATCCTTTTCCCTTTAATTTATCACTAATTAATTTTTTGTCTTAAATACTTTGACAAACAATGTTGAGTAAGTCCTAATATAACCTGAAACCCCAGGTTTTAGTTCAGACATGACATAATTGTCTGCACCCAGTTTTTGGACAGAATTCTGGGCTGCACCACACCCCTCCCAAAAAAAAAAAAAAAAAAAAAAAAAGAAGAAAAAGAAAAAGAAAAAAGAAGAAGAAAAAAAAACAAAGAGAGAGAAATGAGGGTGCATCATATCAATGAAGAAAGGCATGCTAAGATTATGGAAGTCAAATTATAAAATCTCAACCAAATTGAATACAAATATGAAATATTTATTTTCTTTCAGGTTTTGAGGTGACTGCGACTTGTTCCAGACAATTGGTAGTTGCAATATATCTCATCTACTAAGAACCGGTTGAGGTGCCCATGACATGAAAACATTAATTTTCTAATTAACTTCCACTTTTTGGTTTTTTTGCTTGCTTGATAGATTTCCTCTACAGACTGCATTTGCTGAGCTCATGCCTCTGGTCCACAAGGAGGAGGACACTATAAGAGTCACACTAATTTTAACACTAAAATCACCATAACACTTGGATGTTGAACAATCTCCTCCAGTTGCTCCGCTTTTAAAGGCAGCTCACCTATCTATGGATGAAAAAAATTTAAGCAGTTGTCATGCTAGAAACTAGAACTTTGAAGCAACCCCAAGTGTATATGTTCATATCTAAATTTGGTTACATTTTCTCAGCCCCAAGCTCATTCGAATGTTTCAACTAGCAGCTAAAAATGAGAGCATGCCTAGGACACCATGAGATAAAACTTTATTTATGAACCACTTGGGATGAAAATGCCAACAGTGGGATCTATATTAATGTTAAGATATAAGGGTTGTTATTGTAAAGGAATGGGCCCACTTAACCAAGGCCCATTCCCCTCCTTTAGTTATAATAAATAATTAAGTAATGGGCCTGATTAGCAGGCCCATTATCTGTCGTTTTATTTTATTATTGTTAGCGTAATAAAATTGTAACTGTACACTGCTTTGACTCAGTCAAAATAGTTAGTGCTAGTTTCTAGGACTTGAACTCCTATTAGTACATGGTCCAAATTAGTTTATTAGTTTTCTTTATTAGTTCCCTTTACCAATTAGGCTTGTTAGTTTCCTTTTCCTATTTTGAGTTTACTTTGTTATAGTTTGTGACTAGGAATCTGACTTGTATCTAATAGTTGTTTTCTAAGTAAAAGCTATAAGGAGAGAAGCAAAACACATTGATTCTCTCCATCTTATCTTATTTTTCTATTTTGTTACAATTATGTTTGTAGTAGGCCTAATTACTCAAGCCCATCACCGATTGTGTCTTAAGTAGACTAGGAATTGGTCTTGTTAACTAGGTCTTTCTACCTAGTTGGATTGTAACACTAACAAGGAGAGAGTCCTAGGTCCTGTTTTTGCTCCCTTTCTAATTCTATATATACAGCAGTAGGAGGAGGGATTATAAAAGCCAAATTACCAGTTGTGTCTTAAGTAGACTAGGAATTGGTCTTGTTGACTAGGTCTTTCTACCTAGTTGGATTGTAACAAGGAGAGAGTCATAGGTCCTAGGTCCAGTTTTCTTACTTGAGTAGCTTTCCACCTTATTTTGTTACATGGTATAAGAGCAGGTGCCATTTTAAGAGATGTTTAAAGGTCTCCGTTCTGGTGTGCAGCCATCATTGCTACTTCTGATTTAGTTTCTCATCCTCCATTAATATTAAAGTAAGTTTTCTAGTTCTACAAGTTAAGTTTCAGATCAGAGTTTCTGGTTTGTTGCTGCTCTCGGATCTGAGGTTCCTGTTGCATTGTTTAATAGGATCTTAGTTCCATCTCTATCGTTCTTATCCTATTATTGAGTTACCATCGAATTCCATTAATGGCTGCTTGCATCAATTGTCCCGATTCTCTGTGGATTCTGGTATTGATTGTTGTTCTAGAATTTATTTTCAATTCTGATATGATGTGCATCATTTTTTATCTAAACCTATTAGTTATTACTTATTTTGCTGCTGTTATTGATCTTTCTTCCTGATCTGATGGAATTTATATCACTAACTGTCGATCTGGTCCTAACCATTACATTCCATTGAATTCTGGTATATTGTTAATTGCTTGCTGAGTCTGTGACTGAATATTCTGGTGTGTTCCGTTAATCTGAATCTGTTATTTACTGGGCCTTGCTGTTGTCGACCGTGACTGTTAGGGTCCTAGCAGTCTAAGGCTTGCTTGATGTCTGCTTAGCCCACCCTTGATATCTGATTTGCTGTGCATTATGCTGTCAAATCTGATCTGACAGGGATTTATCCCATTGGTTATTAATCTAGTCCTATTATTTAGTTCCATCAAAATATGGTCTTGTTATTTAGTTTCCAACGAAATCTGATATGATGGGGATTTATCCCATTGGTTATTAATCTGGTCCTATTATTTAATTCCATTAAAATCTGGTCTTGTTATTTAGTTTCCAACGAAATTTGGATACTATATCCCTTTGGTGTCAATCTCAATAATTGTTTTTAATTTTGACTTAATGTCCTTATCTTATTAGCTGTTGACTTGGTCCTAATAGCAAGCCATCGAATTCTACTAAAAATTAATTTTGTTTTTGATTGGCTCAAACACTACTGCCCGTATTTACCGTTTGCTTTGGCGGGTGGTTTATGTTTGGTCCTTTTGAGTTGCCTGACCTGGGCCGATGGTGCTTCGTAACGGCGTTTTTGTCTGGAGTTCAGCGATTCTCATAGGCTTCGATGTACTAGTACCTGCCACCAAAACATTTTTATGTCGCAAAGAGTTCTATCATCTTAAGGACTCCTTCATAACTTTCATCTCCACCACTGGTTGGAACCCTAATTTTGATGACTTATCCTAGTTGTCATTAATTACATGTCTACCATTTTTTGTCCATATCTGCTGCTTGGATCTTTGACTTTTTAAATAATGTCGAAAATTCACTTGCCTTATTACCCTATTTCTAGTTACACTAAAACTTCACCATATTTCTTAATCCGACTATTGGATGGTTTTGAAATTTGAATATCCTATTGTTGACGTCTTTCCTCGTAATTTGTCAACGTGAAATGTTCCACATGAGGGGGGATATATATATATATATATATATATATATATATATATATATATATATATACATGCACCTGATGCAGCCTCTACTACTGTACCTGATGCAAGTTCAACTGCTTCTTTGGACGTGTTAGAGCCACCACTTTTGCTGCTCCTGCTACTGCTGATGCTACTTCTACTTGGTTCACAGTGACCTATACTGTGATGTTGTTGCTGCTTGGTTCACAGTGACCTCAACTATGCTGCTATTGCTACTTGGCTTATAGTGACCTATATTATGCACTCTGTGCTGCTCTGCCTGGTTCACAGTGACCTAAACTGTTCTGCTACTGCTACTTGGTTCATAGTGACCTTTACTGTGCTACTTTACTATTACTACTGCTTCTGGTGATACATGGTTCAAGGTGAAACTTGTACTGCTAAAGCTGCTTGGTTCACAGTGACCTATACTATGCTGCTTTACTACTACTTGGTTCACAATGACATATACTATGTTGCTATTGCTACTTGGTTCATGGTAACCTATATTGTGCTGCTTTACTACTACTATTGTTGCTTCTATTGATACATTGTTTCAAGCTGAAGCTCTCATTGTTGTTGCTACTTCCTTTACTATATTGTTTCAAGCTGAAACTCTTACATTCCCCCGTGCTCCAGCTTGAGGGGGGTTGTTAAGATATAAAGGTTGTTATTGTAATGGAATGGGCCCACTTAACTTAGCCCCACTCCCCTAAATAATAAGTAATGAGCCTGATTAGCAGGCCCATTACTTATTGGTTTTATTTTATTATGTTTGTAGTGGCATAGTTATAAAGGCCCATTACCAGTTGTGTCTTAAATAGGCAAGAAATTGGTCTAGTTAACTAGGCCTTTCTACCTAGTTGGATTGTAACTAGGAGAGAACCCTAGGTCCTGTTTTGGTTACCTTTCTAATTCTATATATATAACAGTAGGAGGAGGGGCTTTTAACACACACTCTCTCCCTCTCTCTCACGGTTTTCTTACTTGGGTAGCTTTTCGCCTTATTTTGTTACAAGTAATTTAGCAAAAAGAAAATCAATAATTGATAAAGAAGATTAGTCAAAATAACACTCCCCAAATTTGATACTGCAATAATTTTCCCGGATCAATTTAGAGAAGAAAAAAATCATTGCTTAAGATTCTGTCTACAAATCAATCACAGCCGCATGCCATCAAATGTTCAAGCCAATTTTGTCGTACTTAATTTGATGCTAAAATCCTAACTAGTAACACATATACTAACGGTCCATACAACGCAACATAATTACCAATAACAAAATAATTTTCCTCTCTTCCACTCTCTCTCTCTCAGCTAGAAGGCAATATAACTGCTAACTGAAAGACAAACCTGCCAACGGGTTAACCCCAGCTTGCTTATAGAGGCGTGATGTCTCAAGTTGTATTCTTTCCTGACAGTAACAAAACAGTGAAAACAAACTAATAAGTACCAAACTGCATGGGTAGGAACCTAAAGACAATACAACATATTCTAATCTTCAACGATTATTTTGCATGCCATGGACATGGCCAAAAAAAGAATGCAATGAGAAATAGAAAACTAAGAGTCAAAAAGTGTAAAAGGCATGGTCATATTTCACTTTTGTTACACTTAAAATAAAATTATCACGGCCATGATTACAAACAAAAAGATCATTTACTTATGCTTTCCAAATTCACAAGCAGAAAAGTCACCTTTCAACATATTTGACACACCCAAAGGGGCATAGCTCGTTGGTAAAAGATCAACACCTCAAAAAAGAGGTCATGATCTCTACTCTCCTTGAGGCCACTACCTACCCAAAAAAAAAAAAATACATATTTGACACACTAAATTAAAAGGTAACTTATAAAGATCAGCTACACAAATGTCAGCCAAAATAGCTAAAAGGGACTTTGGTCCAATGGACAAAGAAGGAACTCATGAGGCCACATGGCACCACATTTTGGACCAATGGATCACATCATCACACCATGTTAAAGAGGATCTTTTGAAGAACTGATTAATCGGACGAGAATAAAGAGAGAATCCCTTTTTGGGTCAATTGGGTATTTTGGAAATTTAATTACTACTTGTTGGGTCCAGTTTAATTTAATGATGCAAGAACATTGACAATGTATATCTATCCTCACAAGTAGGGTTGAAGCTCTTCACCTGTTCACCATCTACAACCCTTTCTTATTTTTTGATAGTGAAGCTTGAAAAGTTCTCTTCCTACCTTGGGTTTCCTCATGTAGATAGGAATACGATTAGAAAAGTTCCTAAAAGTGGGTGAGGCCAAATTTGGGTTGGATTTCATTACTGTTTCTAGAGCTGAAAATTTGGTTGAATATGGATTGCAAGTTGCTTACCATTTCTTTGGTTACTACATGCAATTGTACTATTTGATTGATGATATAGAGCTACTATATTTATTTCAAATGATCCATGTCCATTCAAGCTTGCTGCTTGTTCCTTTCATAAGATTTTTATTAGTCTAATCATTGAAGTTTCATCTTTAATTGGAGCTGTTTTAGAAAGCTAATTGATTGGTAAAGAAGAATTCAAGTTGTTTATGGTTCACAATTTGCCACTCATTCTTTGGAGATTAATAAGTGACTCCACTCATTTGGTTGTAAAAATTAGTTCTCTTGCAGTATGATCTAATTCCAAGGTAAAAGCAATTTGGAATGTTATCGAGTTTAATTGGCCAAACTGGCGTCAGGTGGTTTTTACTTAGTGGGGCTGCAAATAGGCATGCTTGATTGACGAGACCGAAAATAAAATGTGTGTACATTCTAATCCAAATCTTTCCGGATTGACTTCAACTCTAATAAACACATCGAAATTTCATTTCAAACGGATAGTGTTTGTCCATGGCATATTGAAGGGCCAATGTTTTGGTTCTTGAAAATTCCACCCACTGATATATGATTTCTGGATTACTCCTCTGATTCACTAGATCGTTAATTCTTTCATTTTAAAATTGTTGGGATCTAAGTTGTGTCTAACTTTTTTATATTAGGAAGACCCTATAATTTTGAGATTCCAAGTGGACAAAGAAACTTGATGCTTACTCGGACTATTCTCATGATCAAGATTCTAAATCTGCTGTAGCAAGTAAACCTGATTTCTCATTCCTTTTTTCTACCATTAGTCTCTTTATTTTAGTTTCTCAGGAGAGAAAACTGATTTCCATGGCAAGAAATCATCTCCTTTCAATTTTCAAAAACCACAACCATCCCTGCTAAATCATATCTCCCAGAGTCTAGTTGACCTCATATTGAAATCCCTCATTCCCATCAACTCCTCCATCATCCATGAAACTGATTTACCAGAACCTTATATGTAGAACCCCCTTAAAACCCTTATCTGTCCTTTGCCTCAAATCCCTCTTCCTATTCATAGCCAGGACCCCAGAAACTTCCCCCCTGCCCCCCTGATGTAGTCCAAGAAGGCAACCAGCCCATATGGTCAACACTGTTCACGTGGTACTGTTACGTGAACAGTACCAACAGAATTTTTTTTAAATATTTGTTTACTCTTTTGTTATTTCTTTCCTAAAGTTAGTTTCCTAATTTCATTGTTTAGTTAGTTTCCTAATATTTAGGATAGATTGTTAGTAGGTTTCAATTACTTAGAGACCAAGTATTTACTTTCCTATTTTCAGATTTAGGACTTTCCTATTTTATTGTTTTAGAGTTTTCCTAAATTATAAAGGAAGGTTGGTTTTACTAGATTTAGTTCTTTCATATCTTAATTGTAAGGTTTCAATCTATAAATATGAATAGAAGTAACGGGCGGCAGTAGAGTTTTTCCAGAAAATTTAAAAAGTTAAAATTTTCTGGTTGAGCCTCACCAGGTTGTGAGACTCAACTTATCATTCTTCCTCTATCCTTTTCTTCTTCATGTTAACTTCAAGCATTCTATTCCAGCATATGAATCTCACCTCCCATAGTGACTGCTAAGCTTTGCTGACTTGCTGCTACAGCCATTAGAATCAATCAAACTTGATCCAGATCTGGGCGCTAGCAGGTTCAGCAAACTTGCGGGCCCCATAACTTCTTCAACTCTCTTCTGATCTTCTTCAACTTTGGAGGGGTGTTCATAACTATTATAAAGGCCATTCAACCCAAATTTCATCAATTTCTGAAGATCAGATTTCCAGATAAGAATTTTTTTCTACTACTTTTCTCTGCAGATTTTTGTATTGGACTGAATTAAGATCCTGTAGCAAAGAGGGCTTGTTAATTTGATATGTTTTAACCCCTTTGTCATCAATTAGTATCAGAGCATGGCTGAGGAGAGTTCTAACTCTCCTAATCAGTCCAACAATTTTAATGACCTTGTTAATCTGGTTCTCCAACGATTGGCCTAAATGGATGCCAAGTTAGATAGCATGGATGGGAGAATGAGTAATTTGGAGGAGCTAAATCATCCTAGGCCGGCTAGAGTGGAAACCCCTAGAATGGAAACTCCTAGAATGGAAGCCCCTAATGCCAACCTAATGTCAAGACGTATTCTTAGGGCTCCTCAAAGAATCCCTAGAGAGGAATACCACAACCCACCCTATGACGACTATGATGAACGTATCCGTTACCAAACCCATAAAGTACGGATGGACCTCAAGGAGTTTCATGGGAGGCAAGACCCTGAAGCTTTTCAAGATTGGTTGAATGCCTTAGATGACTACTTTGATTGGTTTAGCCTTCCCGAACTTAGAAAGCTGCAATTGGCCCGCTCCAAACTAGTGGGGGGTGCTCGTGATTGGTGGCGCAACTATGAATATAGTCTTATGAGGAGTCTTAGAGAACCCACCACTTGGGAGGAGATGAAGGAAGAATTGAAAGAAAAGTATTTGCCTCGGTCTTTCCAAAGAAGGTTGCATGACCAGCTGAACAATCTTCGTCAAGGTAGTATGAGTATGGAAGACTATATATATCAATTTGATCAATTATGTGCACGGTCTGGATCACGAGACAATGATGATCAGATGATATCTCGGTTTCATTTAAGGTTGCGACCTGAGATTAGAGAAAAAATTGGTGTGGCTAATATTGTTAGTCTTAACGACTGTGTTGATAAAGCTTTCCAAGCCGAGGACCTTTTGAAGTCAACACTAAAGCCCACCTCCAGTTCTTATGAAGTGAAACACCCCACACCAATTAGCAAAGCCATAGGGACTACATCTCATGCTACTCCAACAACAGATAAAGGTAAAACTCCCATGGTAGCAGCTACGGATGTGCAATGCTATCACTGCAATGCATATGGTCACTTTGCTAGAGATTGTCTACAAAAATTAAAGGTAAAGTCTTTAGTTGCTGCAATTGAAGCCAATCCAGATACACAGGGATGTGAACCGCAAAGTGATGGCACTCCTGTTCCTAATACGGATGTCACGGATGATGGTGAGGATTCATATGGAATCCATATAATCAATAGCATGGTTTTGATTGCCCCAAAAGTAGATGTGGATAATTTTGATGCCTTTGCTAAAGCTCCAGGGATTGACAAAAGACCACAGTTCTGATGAAGACCACAGTGTTATAGAGACAATTACGGAAGATGAAGAATTGAACAAGATAGTCCCCATGAATACCACGATTCTACTTGACTTTCCTCAAGATGTTGAGCATATTGACTTTGTGATACCATCTAAATATCTTGAAGAAAGTGGACCCAAAGTGATGGATTTTCTTCCAACATTGCAAGCACAACCAAAATTTCAAAATCAGAAGACGTTGCCTACCAAACCCACTGAAATCATTATTCATCATTATCGAACTCGTGGACGAGTTCAAATTAAGTGGGGGGGAGTTGATGTAGTCCAAGAAGGCAACCAGCCCATATGGTCAACACTGTTCACGTGGTACTGTTCACATGAACAGTACCAACAGATTTTTTTTGGAATATTTGTTTACTTTTTTGTTATTTCTTTCCTAAAGTTAGTTTCTTAATTTCATTGTTTAGTTAGTTTCCTAATATTTAGAATAGATTGTTAGTAGGTTTCAATTACTTGGAGACCATGTATTTACTTTCCTATTTTCAGATTTAGGACTTTCCTATTTTATTGTTTTAGAGTCTTCCTAAATTATAAAGGAAGGTTGGTTTTACTAGATTTAGTTCTTTCCTATCTTAATTGTAAGGTTTCAATCTATAAATATGAATAGAAGTAACGGGCGGCAGTAGAGTTTTTCCAGAAAATTTAAAGAGTTAAAATTTTCTGGTTAAGCCTCACCAAGTTATGAGACTCAACTTATCATTCTTCCTCTATCCTTTTCTTCTTCATGTTAACTTCAAGCATTCTATTCCACCATATGAATCTGACCTCCTGTAGTGACTTCTAAGCTTTGCTGACTTGCTGCTACAGCCATTAGAATCAATCAAACTTGATCCAGATCTGGGCGCTAGCAGGTTCAGCAAACTTGCGGGCCCCAAAACTTCTTCAACTCTCTTATGATCTTCTTCAACTTTGGAGGGGTGTTCATAACTATTATAAAGGTCATTCAACCCAAATTTCATCAATTTCTGACGGTCGGATTTTCAGATAAAAATTTTTTTCTATTACTTTTCTCTGCAGATTTTTGTATTGGACTGAATTAAGATCCTGTAGCAAAGAGGGCTTGTTAATTTGATATGTTTTAACCCCTTTGCCATCACCCCCCCCCCCTCCCCTCACTCATCCGGCATAGAAAACAACAATTTTCTGTTAGAAGTTAATAACCCTAGTTCCTTAATTTCAATACCATTACAAACCCTAGCCCTCGAATCCATAAAAACTATGCTTCGGGTTATATGATTAATTTCCTTAGAGGAAAAAAAAAGGACAAGAAGATTTTTTTCACCTGATTCCCTGCATATCTTTGTTGTATCGCTTTGATCTTTGGCTGAAGATTTTGCATTGCCAGAGTTGATTCAACCTACAAACAAAAAAAAAAAACAAAGGTATATGATGGTATAATCACTCATCAACAACAATAGATATTAGGTGTATACATATAATATTATTGGCTAATAACTTTTGAACTACAAAAAAAAAGTGACTAATCAAAAAGAGGAAGAAAATTTATCTAAAAGAATTTTCAATATTGCCATCATCATTATCAATGCCTTCAAGGCAAGAGTTTTCTTCCATATTTTAGTCAACCAAAGCCATATATATATTCCATCATATTATGTCCTTCAAATTTTACCTAAAAAAAATGTTTCAGAACGTCTGGACTTCCTCGATCCAAGTTCTTTTCAATCTCCCTAGTCTTTTAGAGCCTTCTCAATACACACTTCTTGCCAATACTGCTATCAGTCTTCATCATGCATGTCCAACCCATTCAATCAACTTCCACTTGTTTAACTAGCCATTTCCTCTACTATATTCACCCATTCAGGGGAATAAGCTTGTTTCTTTTATAGTACTCCAATTCATGCACCTGACCTTGCCAACATTCATTTAATGAAATATTTTGCAATGAAACGGCATTGCATCATTAAGCTCAGTGAATGCAAGTGCCATATTTAAAAATCCTCCATTTTACTTTAAGCAGTAAATGTTACCAAGCAAGGTTTAGTTGACTCCATGAGCCATACCCATCAATCCCATCCTAATCAAAAATAACCAAAAAATAATTAATTTAACTTTAAGAAAGTGATTTGAGGTATCTCATGGATTAGCTATCAATCTCTGTTGCTATCATTCCTAAATTTGAACTCCATTTTTTATTGTTTATAGTCAGCTATAACAGCTTTAATTTAGTAAGCTATACAAATACGACACAATACATTTTACTTCGTTGAAATACACACGTCACATTGGCTTTAAGTTAAAATGGCGACATTGACATTCACCTGCTGCTTTGTCAGAGGCAACGTGGCCACTTTAACAAGAACAGTGAGCAAGATAATAGCAAATCCATACGCATAGGGAACATGCACAGCTGTAAGTCCATCCTTCAGCACCTGCAACCAGAACATGTAAATGATCCACATATCTTGCTCTTTCTTACTTGAACAGAATTGAATATCCAAACAGCATAAATATTACCAACTAAAACTCACGTACAGCTTTAAACATGCATATCAGAACAAGATTAAGACATGCTATAATTTTATGTATAATTATTCAACTTCCAACTGTCCCTTAAGCTTTTATTCATTAATCCACTTACATTATCTCAAATTTAAGACATCAACAGTATCCATCTGTATAAGCCCCAAAGAAGGGTGGAAAGGCAATTACATCAACAATTATGTATATCGAGTAAGACCTGTTTGCAAAGTCTTGTTCCGAGCTGGGTGAGATAGACAAATATTGTAAACATTAAACATTTAATAATTAACCAAAGATCCAAAGGTAAAAATATGACGAGTACAAACTACGCTGGTTACTCAATACCTGATTACCCAACGTAGCAAGGTCCAAATGTCTGTTTTCAGGACTGAATTCTAGCACCGAATATATGAGCAAGATAGGTATCATAGTTTGTTATTATGCTTTACACTTTTCTAACTGAATTAGTAATTAAATATTCAACAAACCAGACCATCTGTTTCATGTATACACACAATTAATTAGGCTGGCAATTTCTACTGGTAAGCAATTGTAGAAATAAAAATGTTGCATTAATTCTATATGATGGTCTATAACATTCACAAATAACCAAGAAGACCTAAAGCAAAATGGGTTTACAGCTCAAATTGGGTCCACAGCTGAAAAGGGCAGGTAGGAGGGCCTGGGCTGGGGTTTGGTCTCCGGCTTGGGCTCACAGAATATAGCCAACGGGACAACATATCAAACCATCTAATGGACCTGCAAAGCCCACAGAAGCGTGACTACACCCACTTCCTATATTTAGTGCTTAAGAAATTGAAATCTGAAGCCCTATT
This sequence comes from Protea cynaroides, assembly GCA_028583415.1. Classification (NCBI taxonomy): domain Eukaryota; kingdom Viridiplantae; phylum Streptophyta; class Magnoliopsida; order Proteales; family Proteaceae; genus Protea; species Protea cynaroides. The sequence continues at coordinate 18,490,103 of CM053266.1, forward strand.
AATGAGGCTCCCAAAAGTAAATTGGTTCTAGTCAACTCACCAAGCATTCTCTCAGCTACTAGGGTTCAACCACACAAAATCACAGATCTTTTCCACTCATAAGCATTTCATGTCTTCTTTCACCAAGTTAGACCAGATCACTCTTTGGCCTTCCCCTTGTCCTGAGAAAACTTACAATCCTTTGACTGACTCTTACTAAGGCAATAACTGGTCTCTGTTTCCCATGATTGATACCTTTGGTAGAAAGGAGGAGGAGAGGATCCGAAAGGGGTAAAAAAATTCTTAATTATCTAATACAACATCCTGATCACAAGTATATGCATGGTAAGATTTGTATAGCCTGATCTCCCATTAGTCACATATCACATTTACATACACATTATATTTTGTACACCTGTATGTATGTTAGTTTAAGTAAACTAACCTCACAAATGAAACTCTGATATGCTTGATTCCCTAGCCGGACCACCAAAAATTGGTGGACCGATTTTGTCCAATAAGTCTCCGTAGTGCTGCTCTCAACAGTGATCACCAATCTTATTTCACTGAAACTGAAGGAAGTCCTGGATCATATTACATCCCATGTTCAGTCGGCTTTTGTCCCCAATCGACTGATCTCGGATAAGATATTTATTGCCCATGAGCTGTTCCTAACTTTCACTATATGAAAAAGAAGAAGAAAAGGAAACCTAAGTTTTGTGCTTTGAAGCTCGATGTGCGGAAGGCATACGATCACCTGGAATGACCCTTCATTGAGAAATTGGTGCTTTGGATTGGTTTCAGCGTCCGATGGGTCTCTATGGTTATGGCTATCATCACAGCATCACCTCGATCAACTACAAATTACTTGTTAATGGGGCTATTAAGGGAGAAATTACACCGACACGGCGCATTAGACAAGGAGATCCCTTATCCCCGCAATTTTTATCCTTTGTTCACAGGCCCTGAGTTGTCTCCTTTCCAAAATCAAAGCTTGAGCTAGAATTCATGGAGTCAAGATCAGTAATTGTACGCCATCCATTAATCATCTTCTTTTCGCAGATTATTGTTTACTATTTTCTCAGGTTTCCCTTCAGAAGATCTGTTACCAAAAGGGTTGCCAGGACCTTTACTGTAAAGCAAGTGGTCAGTCAATAAATTCAAAGATATCCACCTTGATGTTCAGCCCCAATACTCCTTCCAGGAATAAAAGATGGTTATCTCATATTATGAAAATCTTTTATGGTGATGGTCCTACAAAGTACTTAGGCCTTCCCACTGAGTTTGGAGTTTCAAAAGTTGAGCTCTTTCATGACCTTCACGACAAAACGACTAAGTTCAAGGGATGGTCTATGCAGCTCCTCTCTCTTGCAGGAAGAGGTACAATGCTTAAATCTGTGGCGTTTTCTATGTCCAACTATGTATGCTCGCACTTCAAACTCCCAGCATCACTTCATGATAGAATTTGGAGAGCTATTATGAGCTTTTTCTGGGGTTGGTAAAAGGATCATCCAAAACTCCATCGATATCCTGAAAATGGATTTGCCATTCAAAAGAGAATGGTGGCTTGGGCTTCAGAGATCCAAATTGCATAACAGAGTACTGTTAGCCAAAGCGGCATGGCGGATTTGGCACCAACATACTTTCCAAACTTTTGCAGGCCAAACAAAGTTCCCAGCTATCCTGGGCTTGGAAAAGCATACTTCAAGGGAACAAGGTTCTGGAGGCTGATCTTGTTTGGCATATTGAAAGTGGTGACCGAGCAAGAATATGGGATGACAAATGGATCCCCACTCTGCCGCATTTCAAACTTCAACACCCCAAGCCTGCAGACTGTGCTCTAAAATGGGTCTCTGAACTTATTGATCAAGAATCCAGGTCTTGGAATTACCCGTTTCTGAATCGCTTCTTCTACTCTTCAGATAAAAATGCAATTTTGCGCATTAAATTTGATTTGCTTCCAAGAAATGACTATCAATCTGGGGTGGGTCCAAAAATGGCTTATTTTCAGTCAAAGCAGCCTTCATTTACTTTGTAATGTTGAAGCTGAGAAGTACTCCGAAGCTCCATATTCCTCTTCCCGTAGCTTGTGATGCCAGGTGTCGGAGGATGCTTGCAAAAGAATATGGCAGTGAAACACCCTGCCCAGGATTCAGAATTCATGTGGCTGGTGTGTGCTTCAGGCTAGCTACAGGGTCGGATCTCAGTCATCACCAAATTAATATTGACCCTCAGTGCCCTCATTGTGGGGAACCTTCAAAAACATCTGATTACATTCAGTTTGATTGTCGGTTTGCTCATGCAGTCTGATTTGAAAGTCTTATCATATATGGCCCATCCTCGCCAAAGCCACAGATTCACATATGGATTCAAAGTTGGTCCATAATTCCAGCCAAAGGAAAGAAAGTCAACCGCGAAGTCCTTAGATTATGTTCATTCGTTTGCTGGTACCTTTGGCTAGCCAGAAATGAGTTTATTGTTGGCAAAGAGAATTGCTCTCCGACAGAGGTAAAGGTTATGGCTCAACAGGCTTTCGAGGAATTTTAAAAGGCAAGTTGCCCTTCGTCAATGACAAAAAGTCGGCCTTCAGATCTGCCTCCTCATGGTTATTATAGACTTAACTCTAACTCCAGTTTCAGTCCAGATCAACAGAGAGGCAATTTGGGTTATATCCTGCAAGACAGCAATGGTATCCAAATTTTTGCCCCATCAGAACTTGTTGCCATCTCTTCAACTCTACTAGGAGAATCTCTTGCCCTGCGAGCGGTTCTTCTTCAGGCTATTGCTGAATGCATTGACAATTTAGAGGTGGATAGTTATAGCCAAGCTCTCAATTCTTAAATCAAAGACACGTCACGCACTTGCTCCTATTATTCAGAATGGGCAACAACTAGCTACTTATTTTGTAATCTGTTCCTTTCTATATATTCCCAGGAACTCCAACAATGTTGTTGATTCCTTGGCTTAACGGACCCTGTCTATTACGTGTCCCATAGTGTGGCCTTCCTGCATTCCATGACTGTATGACCTTTGTGTCCAACAAAGTATGAGCTCTGCATGTATTAGTGAATAGATTCTTACCCCCAAAAAAGTGAACACCCCAACCCAAAAAAAAAGGTAAGGAAAATTGTTGGGTTCCCTCCAGCTGAATCAATTTCTAATAAATGAAACTCACCACACACACCACACACAAACACAAACACAATCCAAAACTAGAGTTTTGGGACTTGCGAATATTGAGCAAGCCATTAAAAGGCCTTCCTCAGTGGAGGTAAATATAAAAAAAATTTCACAGCCGATCACCTGCAAAACCAGGGTGCAGAGTGTTGGGAATAGTCTGGAATCTTGGGTGCCTTATATATTTGAGAATCCCTCCACTTACTAGTATAAAAATTTAGGATGGAAACTTAACATGGTATGAGAGCTCCATGTTCCCTCCTAATGATCACCCGAAAGAGGAACCACATGCCACGTGTACTGCCACCCAAAAGAGGGCCAACACATGAAGGGGAGTGTTGTGAATAATCCACATTGGTTAAGTCCAGAATCTTGGGTGCCTTATATATTTGAGAGTCTCTCCAATTACTAGTTCGAACTTTTGAGATGGAACTTAAAAGAAAGACTTGCAACAAATATTAGGAAGTGTTGGGTACAAATAATACCGACTAATAGAAACATGCCACGTCACATAGTACCAGCCAATGGGAACATGACAAGTTGATACGCACACAATAGGACTATTGCAAGGGAGAGCCTGACATGTTAACCCACGTAGGCCTCAGACTTACAGCGGTAGGCTTGGGCTACTGCAAACATGCCAAACATACAACAATTAATGCTTCTACAGTCGAACACACAGAATTAATTACACCTGCAGTGTACAGAGCACACAGCATTTAATATGCCAACCCGAGTACGCAACATTTATTACACTAATAACAACTCAAGTAGCTTGCATTTATGGTGCCTTCCCCAATTCCTCTGCCGAATCCTACGGTCCTGACCATACCATCTAGCAAAGACCTAACATGTCAACTCATGTCTCAATCTCAAAACCTACGGAAGTGACTTCTACAAAAGTGAACCGTGCTTGTCCGCAAGCAAGGTGCCAAACACACCAACGTGTCTGACATGCAAACCACCCACACCATGTTTAAGTCAAATCCAGCTCAAATCATCCTTATAAAAGGAACTCAGCAATACTAGTTCAAGGTGGGACATTCATTACAGACCCCATTGCTGTAATTGGCATTTGAACTTCCTAATGCCCTTCTTTCATCTCCTTGGCTCACTCTCTCTTGAGTCGAGTTTTATTTGTTGCTTGTTGTGAGAGTATAAACTTAGGCATCAAAGCAATCATAGGGCCCAAAGGCTGACTTCTTTTGTTCACCTTGTCCACATGTCTTCTATAAATTATCTCATCCCGAAGGACCACGTGTAAATTCTAATAGCAACAGGAGGGACAATAAAGAAACTGCTTCATCTTTCTCTGTTCAAAGAGCTCAATCCTTAAATCAAAGGTTTACTCTATCTATTATGGGAGTAAAGCAAGAAAAAAAATGCATCCCATCAAAACAAAATTGTTACGATACTGTACCAGCTGATATCGCTGGGCGGTAATTACCACCAGCGATATCAAGTTGTATCTAGTTGTTGCCTTAGCATTTTGTTTCCTTAATTAGTTTATAGTTTGTTTCCCTATTTAGTTGATTTTCTCTCCTCTTTTGACTCTTCTATATTTAGAGTCTCTTTCTTGCAATAGCTTTACATTCAGTTTTGTAAATAAAGAGGAGCCTAGTTGAGAGGAGAGGTTGATCGATTCCAGCACACTGCTGAAACCGTGCTTTCTCTCCCTCTTTCCTTCTTTTTCTTCTTCTTCATTCTCCTTTCTCTATATCTCTTTCTCTGACTTTTCTTGTTGCTGGTTCTGGTCTTCCTTCATTTGTGAGATTGTTACATGGTATCAAACCGCTAGATCTTTGGGCTTCATCCATCAATACAACTGGTTTGATTGGCCCTTTTATCAGATGGATGTTAAGAATGCTTTTTTGTATGGGGATCTTCAGAACGAAGTATATAGACCAACCTCTAGGGTATGTTGCTCAGGGAGGGGATTCTACCAAAGCCTGCAAATTATTCAAGGCTATCTATGGACTTAAGCAGTCTCCTTGTGCTTGGTTGATAAATTCAGCATAGTTATTACTAGCTTTGGTTTCACTATCTGCCATTCAGATCATTCTATTTTTGTACGACGACATCAGTCTAATGTTACCATAATAGCAGTCTATGTTGATATTATTATTACAGGGAATGACAAGTTAGGGATTGCAAAAATTAAAGCTCATCTAAACATTTTCAGATGAAGAATTTGGGACTTCTTCATTACTTCCTCGGTATTGAAGTTGTTCAGAGCCGTACAAGCATCAGTCTATCCCAACGTAAATATGTACTTGATCTTCTTGTTGAAATAGGATTACTTGGTGCTAAACCAACTACAACTCCTATGGATCCTCATCAAAAATTTGAAACTTGTGATAGTCCTGATTTTTCTGATGTTCATCAGTATAGACGTCTGGTTGGAAAGCTAATCTACCTTACTGTTACTTGGCCTAATCATTCCTTTGCAGTCGGGATGGTCAACTAATTTATGAAAGCTCCTAAGGTGGTCCATTGGGAAAGCTGTCTATCATATATTACGATATCTCAAGAAGTCTCCTGGCACCGGTCTTATTTATTTCCGCCATCGTCATCTTGATATTGTGGGATTTTCTGATGCCGATTAGACTGGGCAGATGGTGATAAGCGTTCTACTACTGATTACTGTACATTTGTTGGTGGTAATCTTGTCATCTAGAGAAGTAAAAAGTAGACTACTGTCTCTAAATCAAGTGTTGAATCTGAATACCGTGCTGTGGCACAGACTACAACTGAACTACTATGGTTGAAAATCTTTTGCAGGAATTAGGATTCCCTATCTCTCGTCCTATGGCCTTGATGTATGACAATCAAACTGCAATCTATATTGTAAGCAATCCAGTGTTCCATGAATGTACCAAACACATAGAAGTGGATTGCCATTTTGATCGTGATGTTGTTATAAAGAAGCTTGTAGTCACTCCTTTTGTTTGATCTTCGAATCAGCTCGCTGATATACTCACTATGCCCTTGTTTGGACCAGCATATCGTATGAACTATTACAAGCTTGGATTGGGTGATTCTATACACTCTAGCTTGAGGGAGGGTGTTACAATATTGTACCAGTTGATATCGCTAGGCGATAATACCGCCAACGATATCAAGCCGTATCTAGCTATTGCCTTAGAGTTTTGTTTCCTTAATTAGTTTATAGTTTGTTTCCCTGTTTAGTTGATTTTCTCTCCTCTTTTGACTCTTCTATATTTAGAGACTCTTTCTTGTAATAGCTTTACATTCAGTTTTCTAAATAAAGAGCCTAGTTGAGAGGAGAGGCTGATCGATTCCAGCACACTGCTGAAATCGTGCTTTCTCTCCCTCTCTCCTTCTTTTTCTTCTTCTTCATTTTCCTTTCTCTATATCTCTTTCTCTGACTTTTCTTGTTGCTGGTTCTGGTCTTCCTTTGTTTGTGAGATTGTTACAAACAAAATCGTCTCTGTAATTTTTTGTCGATTTTAAAATATTTTCATACAATAAATTTGCGAAACAACACAATCACGGAAGTCAACATATGGGGATCCCCTCAAAATCCAACTGTCAAGATTTTAATTTTCAGCAACAATGCTTCTCTGCAAGCTGAACAATAATACCAGACCAAATGGAGGTGCACATAACACTTGAAGTCAAGCGATCCAAATATCGCCGAGCGTCTAAGTAGCGCACCGTATTGAGTGTCTACAAATTCTAGTTACAGTATGAGTTTTAATAAACATGCAAACAGATAGAAGATAGTGATTATCAGATATTTATAGTCCCAGAGTTAAATGACTTAAATCAAACCTGTTAAATACATAGAACTCCCAGAATCTGTTAGGGATAAGGATGAATCTGCTAAGGGTAGCAACCTACCAAGGAGAACTGAGAAGAAGAAGATAAAAGACAACTTGATTCTTGTTGCTCTATTCTTCTTTTGCAATCCTTATATAATCCCTTACAGCTATACGCCTGCTAACAAACTAATCATTGACAACTATTCCTAACAAACTCTGTTACATCCCCCATTCTGTTGTAACTACTTAACCCACCAAATTTGCCACCTAAGCATGTAGTGTATGCCCAGTGGACATTCATTCATATTGGGTTGTCGTATGCATCATAACAGAACCCTCTCCGGCAAAATCATCAAAAGAAAGTTTCTAACTCAGATGAAAAAACGGTTAGAAAAACTTTTATCCAACAAAAAAAATGATGAAGACCTATCCTTTGTCATACGCCCAATCCACATACAAAAGGTTTTTAGACCCAGCTAGAACAAACCGAAAACTACTCGGATGAAACTCACACTTGGCTTCCAATTCCATCTAAATTTTAAAAAGGCGATCAACTTCAAAAATATTTTCACAGTTCTCTATGTAAAAGAGTACCTTCAAAACAGATTCCATCGCTTCTGAGATGAACCCAAACCAACCCCCGTTCTTCTGAGCCGCGGCATCAGTGGAACCAGCGGCAACACCAGCCGAATCCGTCGCAACAGCGGCATCAGCAAGCGTGTATAACAAGCTTTCAGCTCTGCTAAAAATTCCATGAAAATCGATCGAAGAGTCTGATTGGTGAAGAGGAGGAACCTCATGGAAGCTGAATCTCACCCTGGTATCGTTAAGCCTCCGATAAGGGAATCTGCGAAAGCCATGGCCTAAAAGAGGGGGGAGGGGAGTACCTAAAAATGGTAGAGACGAAATTAGAGCTTTGGCCATGGTTTGTTTAAGCTTTCAAAGCTAAATAAGGATTAAGGAGGTTCAATTCAGCTTCTCATGAGGAGTGGGGGAACAGAGAAGACGGGCCACTGGTAGTGCCGCAGTGAAACTACGAGGAGAGAGAGATGGAAGGATTTTCCAGGATATCGTTACCACAACAGTCCCGTCTCGCGGGTTTTTATTTTTATTTTTTTCAACTTATCTAATAATGCCACGTGGCCCCATTGAATTTTGACAACAGCTACCCAAAGTGCCACGTAAGATTTTTTATTTTTTTCTATTTTACGGAATGACTGCATGGGATTTTTTTACAACCGCTACTGGCTGAAATTTTTTTTTTTTTTTTTTTTGGTAAGAGCTAGTGGCTCCATTTATTTGAAAACTTTTTTAAGGTCTACGGAGGAAAAATATGATATAAAATGTATTACATATGATTTTTGTTTCAGTTAGAAGTCAGAAATTATATTTAAAGAAGAATTAATAAACAAGAATACAAATCAGTAAACCTCATCTTCAGCGATGCCATCATCAGGATCCAATCAGAGATCAAATAGCATGTCAAGGATTAGTAAAGACGAAATCTAGGATGCCTTGAGATATCACACACCACATTTCATGTTATAAAATCTAAATAGTGATGTCATAGTTTCGATCTATACTCAAAAGCTACCCACTTAGCTAAACCATCTACGATTGTATTGATTTCTCTAAAATAATAAGAGACTTGCAACTGAGATGCATCCATGTCACAAAATAAACTACTCCAGCACTGAAAGCAAAATCAAGGTATGTTCTTGTCTCCTCAGTATAACATATGATTTTTCAATATTTGTTTACCATTTATTTTCTTTAATTAAATTATTTAAAATACATTTGATGGAATAATTTCTTATATGTTATCAAGAGTTAGGCTTGCATTTTATAGCCCAAAACCCTGATTACAGTAATCAATTATTTGGTTCTTCTTAAGGAGTGAAGACTATCGTTCTAACTCTTCTCTAAGGATTTCATCCAAAAATGCAATGTTAAGGATTTAATAAAGTCCAATGTTGATTCATTTTGACATGTTAATCGAGCAAATACGTCGATAATTGGGATATTCAGTAATAAATTGGATTACGGGTTCTATTTCACATTCCAATCTCTAATAACCAAAGCACTCATTGGCTTACATCTAGTTTATCACTGTTGTTCTACCCTGATCTCTCTTTCATATATCCCGAAAAGCATTTTTTGATCATTTACTCTCTATATATCCAACATGTCTACCTATAAGTATTAATATATATGCTTATAATTTCATTAATTCTACCAAACTCTTTTGATCTTTACTCAATCATCTCATTTGACCTTGGGATTAACTCAATAGTAATTGTACTAAATCGAATACTATCAATGCCATGATTTTCGATTTCATCCTTGTATCCACTCTTATATATGCTTTTAGAAATCTTCTGCATTGTCAAGATTCATACCGATATAGCCATCTTTAATTCTATCTGAGCACTATTTATTCTGTACTGGCTACTCTTGATAGTTCTCACTTCTTGCTCATGCACTATTTTACAGGCCATGACTCAATCCATCCATTCAGCAATCTCAAAATAGACTCTCCATTACTTCATTTGAGGTTTCTTGGTGTTAGGTGGGAAAAATCTCATCAATTTAAAATCTTACACGTGTCAAGCTTCACCTTCAGAGTCTTACGCTCGGCTTATGAGGCATTTGGTATCTTACGCTCGGCCTCTCATGCGCTCGGCAGACCACACTCGCCCTATGTCGTCTGGTCATCATTATCTACGGTAGCGCTCGGAGTCATAGTCCTACCCGGCTACATTTCCCAGTCGGTAGTCAGAGTCCTAATGAGATTATGCTCGTCAGGAGTCCTTCTCCGCGATACGACATCGACTATCGCGGTCTGCGATTACTCACACGTTGACATGTGTCAGTCCCAGAGCTGACCGACCTAGCTTCATTGGCTAAGGTCTCTTACTCCTACTCGGAGTCTACCACACGGGTGTCCCTCAGAGCGACACGTGACAATCCTATTGGCAGTCTACTCCCTTGAGTCCTGGTACCTCCATGCTTTTTCCCAATCTATAAGTAGAGGGCAATCCCTCAAGGTAATCTCTTACGCACAAGTGACTAGCTCGCAATATCTCTCTCTCTCTCTCTCTCTCTCTCTCTCTCTCTCTCTCTCTCTCTCATTCATCATTCCCGCACGCTCAAACTCTTTCATCGTCCCACATTCTTTAAACTGGAGATAGCTTTCTGCTATCTCTTGACTGTTTACATTGGGAATCTGACTTAGGCATCGGAGTGTACCCGGGGCTTAGGCGCCCAACTCCTTTGTCCCATCTCTGTGGTTGCAGGTAATTCAGAGCGCGGATCGGCAGGTAATTTTCAACCGTAACAGTTTGGCGCCCACCGTGGGGCCTCTTTTGACTGAGTTTGAAGATTAGCACGCGAGCACTCTGGTTTCAATGGCTCACAGAAAAACTCGAGCACAGGCATCTCATGCACCTTCGGAGCCGTCTGTGCAAGTTCAGCTAGGCAGCAGTGGAAGTACGACGAGGACGAACCGCATGCCCACGCCTATACCAGCACCAATACCACCGCCGATACCAGCACCGGCTCCAACTCATACATCAACGGCGACGGCACCACCACCACCCCCTCAATACGTTACTCGTCAGTAGTTTGATGAGTTGAGACAACAAATCGAACATCTGGCTAGAGTCTTGAGGGGTGCTCGAGCAAGCGATACGGTAGCCGAAGGAAAAAATCCCCATCAGGTACCGAATGCGCCCCTTGAAGCCCCGCCAGTGGTCCATCCGCAACCAGCGAGGACGGCTTCTACCAGAACCTTGCCGAGCAACCCCCCCCCCCCATGGGAGATCAGGCGCCCGCACGGAGTGTGGCGGGGTCAGCAGCTCGGCATCCCCCGACGAATCAACACCAGGCGCCGGCAGCGCCCCCTCACCTCCAGTGAGAGGCACGAGGTCCTTCCTCGACGCCCTCCGCCAAGAGAGGGTTAATGTAGAGACACCAGCAACGATTGCGCCACCTCCGGATACGCCTCAGTCCGAGGTTGAGCGGCGGTACTGGAGCTAACTACTCGGCTTCAACAGGTGGAGCAGAACCGGGTAGATCCGCCAAGGACGGCCTATACTGCCATTACGGCACTCTCGGACGAGATCATGAGGGTACCCCCTCCTGACAACTTCAAAATGCCGGTTCTGGACTCGTACCATGGGATCCCCCAGGCCGAGCAGCATCTGGATGCGTTCGTCTCTACGACGCTATTCTATCCTCTGAGCGACAGCCTCATCTGTAGGGTGTTTCCTTCAACGCTCAGGGGCGCCTCTCGTACTTGGTTCAACAATCTCCCCCCGAAGAGTATTACATCGTTCGAACAGCCAACGAACAAATTCTTGACGCACTTCCAAGCCAACCGAGTGAGCAAGAAGACTTCATACCATCTATCAACGGTCAAGCAGCAGAAGGACGAATCCCTGCGGGACTTCATCAAGCTTCATCGGAGGTGCTCGAGATCAGGGCGTCGGCCCGCGAGTGCCATGTCCAGCCCGAGGTCGGGGATGGTAAGAGAGCTTTGTTGGTCCCTTGCCAAAAAGCCATCGAAAAACCTGGATGACCTGCTCACCAGGTGTGAGAAGTACGCCTCTGCAGACGAGACGACGAAGGCCCAGAAAAATAACACGGTAAACAATCTGAAGGTCAATCCTAAGCATGCAGACAAGAAGAGGTCTGAATCGGCTGACCAGGTGCCGAACTCAGTCGACCCCAAGAAGCAGAAGTCCAGTAAGGATCAAACCTACCGACACCCGTACAAGACCTTCGAGTATTATACTCCACTCAACACTTTGATGACGAAGATTCTCGAAGTGATCAAGAACGATCGGAACCTCCGACCTCCGCCAAAATCCCTCGGCAATTGGAGAAATAAAGATCGCTCCCGATACTATCGCTTTCATCGCGACTATGGCCACAAAACAAAGGAGTGCAAGTACCTCAAATGAGAGATTGAGGACCTCATCCGATGAGGTTACTACGACAATTTTGTTCGGAACGCTAACCGAGCGCTGGCTCCCGCTCGGAGAGACCAGAGATTACCACCTCCACCTCAAAGGAACCCTCAACCCAACAACTGTCGAGCGGACACTGGCGATAATCAAAACGTCGCTCGGAGGACGGCGAAGACACGATGGAGGCCGCGCCCCCCCGGAATAGTGGGTCGACGCCATTCAGTTTGAGTCGATAGAAAGCTCATCCGGAGCTGGAAAAAAAGGGTGTCGGTAAGAGAAAGACTTGGAGGCCGACAACATCGGTCGAGTCCATCGCGTCTGGTCAGAACCGAGCGAGGAAGAAGAAGAAGAAGTCCGTCATGCCTTCAAAGAAGAAAAGCCAAGCGGAAGTTCGTGGGCAGATCCATAGCCCAAGGACCGACCCAGCGCACGGCAATGGGCTTGCTCATCCTGGTGACAATGGTGTATATACCATCACCAAGGGACCCCTAGCCCAGGCAAGTCGATCCTCACCATCATAGGAGGACCAGCGGTCGAAGCGCGTTCAACTGGTCGGCCCAAGGCCTACTTTCGGCGTGCGGTAGCCAAGGCGAGTGGCCATCACTTCGAACGAGAGAGGTCATCACCTTTAGCGACGGATCTCGACAATGCTCGCGGTCCCCCATGAGGATACCATTGTCTTGGCGACCGGGATCGGACCTTTTGACGTCGCAAAGTGCTTAGTAGACACTAGGAGCTCGGTAGAGTATCATATTCTATCATGCCTACCAAGGAGGATGCAGCCTACGGACGACCAGCTCCAACTTGGGTCACTTTCGACCTCATCGGCTTCTCGGGAGACCCGGTAGCGGTGAAGGGGGCATCAAGCGCTTGTCATCCTCGGCAGAAGCCCAAATAGCGGAGGGTGATGGTCGAATTCATGGTGGTCGATCGGCCATCCGCTCACAACGTCATCCTCGGCCGCCCTTTGCTAAACAAGTTGAAGGCGTGCATGTCCACCTACTACTTGGTGATGAAATTTCTGACAGAGGACGGAGTTAGAGAGTCTTAGAAACAGATCGGGGCACATCCCGCGAAGATGATGCATGCCACCGAGATGAAACGGTCGGCGAGCCTTGAAAACCCCACGGTGAACATGGTAGATGTTCGAAATAACACCTCCCGAGTAGAAGAGGCCAGCGGGAGGAACTCCTACAAATTCCGATCGCGAGCGATCAGCCCGAAGACATTCCCGGTTGGCTCCCTGCTGCAGGAACAAAGGAAGAATTGATCGAATTTTGAGGTAGAACCTCGGCGTTTTGCATGGTCGGACGGCCAGGGCTCGTACAAACTAACCACCCTCGGCGGTGAGGAAATTTCGAGGATATGGCTGCCACCTAACAGCTCGGAAGCTATTCATCAAGTGTTTATTACCCGAGTTTATTATAGAATTTTTTCTCCCGCCAGTCCCGGTTGTAAAGCGGACCCCACGAGGGCATCCGGCTAGTTTCTTTAATACGAAGTGATTTCGTCGAATCCGACAAGCAACCTTTCGGCAAAACCGCTCCTTCCGGTATGGCCGACCTACCTACTATCCCTATGCGAATTCGGGGCGACATCTTTGCTGCCCTATGTCCTGCTTACTTGTACCCGTGACGCCAGTAGCATGCGGGCGATCGATGCGATCGGCCTACCCCCGCCCCAGCGAGACAAAGGTAGCATGCCGATCAAAATTGACACACTTCCTGTTCACACCAAGAAGGTACACCGACATGCAAATGTTCAGTCACTCGACCCACCCAAGCCCTGGCTGAGGCAAGGAGCCGTAGGCCGTCAAAATAAACCTTTGCATCGTTCAAGCTCCTTGGTATGGCGACCCGCCCACTGCCATGCGGTGGGCTGACATGTCTTGCCCTACGACCAACTGCCGTACCCCAGCGACATGAATAGCATGCGGACGATCGTATGATTGGCCTACCCCTACCCACAAGCGGGCAAAGGTAGCGTGCGATCCTGATTGTCTTCTGCGCGTCCCACCTGGCGGTACAAAAGCTGACATGCAAGTATTCGATCTTTCGGCCCACCCACGCCCCGAAGTAGGCAGGGAAGCGAGGCCAGATCCAAAATAAACCTTTATACGTTTATTGCTCCTTTCGGGTATGGTCTGGAGCACGCCCACTAGCCCATGCGGCGGGAGGCAACATGCCCGACCCCTACGACCCGGCCTACTCTTGCCCTCCCAGCGGCGAGTAGCATGCGGATGATCGTACAATCGGCTACCCACGCCTGACGGGCAAAGGTAGTCACAATTGACCTTTGTGTTCACACCCTGGCAGTGCAAACGACATGCAAGTGTTCAATCACTCGGCCCACCCACGCCCACAAGCAAGCAATGGGAACGGACCGATCAAAATAAACCTTTGCCTATTCAGCCAGCTCCTTGCAGTGTGCCGACCTGCCCGATAGCCGCTGAGGTTTGGGCGGCATGTCGACCCCTATGACCTGCCTACTCGTATCCCCAGCGGCGAGTATCATGCGGGCGATCGTGCGATCGGCCTGCCCCACCACAAGCGAGGCAAGGTAGCACGTCGATCTGGTGTTTTAGCGCATGTCCCACCCATGGCGGGGTGTAAACAACATGCAAGTGTT